>QRDG01000176.1:601806-667565 GCA_012064385.1 Puccinellia tenuiflora | reverse complement strand
GCACCCCCCCCTTCCCCTCCTTATATAGGTGGCGGCTAGGTCAAGGGGAGGGGCCGGCCGGCCCCTCCTTGCTTGCCCCCCAAGTTGGAGTCCAACAAGGACTCCTCTTGGGCCCCTTTCCTAAAGGGGTGGGAGCCCACCTCCTAGTCCAACTAGGAGTGGGACTCCCCTCCTTGTGCCGCACCAGCCCATGGGCTTAGGTGGTGCGCCCCACCAAGTGGTGGCAGCACCCCTTTGCACCATGTGGGCCCCATACAAATTATGCGGTCCCACTTCTAGACCCTTCTAGAACATTCCGGAACCTTCCGGTACCCTTTAAATAATTTCCGGAACTTTTCCGAAAACTCCAGAAACCACTTTCCATATATGAATCTTATTCTCCGGACTCCTCCGGAACTCCTCGTGATGTCCGGGATCCCATCCGAGACTCCGAACCACCATTCGTTCACTTCATCATTTAATTCATCGTAAAACCTAATTTCATCGGAACGTTAAGTGTGTGACCCTACGGGTTCGAGAATGCATAGACATGATCATATCAGTAATTAATAGCGGGACCGGGATGTCCATATTAATTCCTATACACTCAACGAAAACCTTTTCTCGATTGAACCACGATGCCGGAGATTCAATTAATCTCATATACGATTCCCTTTGTCTCACGATATTTTACTTGCCCGAGATATAATCGTTGACATCCCCATGTCTAGTTTAATCTCGTTACCGGCAAGTTCTCTTTACTCGTCCATAATATAGGATCCCGGTGATTACAACTTAATCACATGTCTGCAGACTCTTGATGCTATATTACCGAGAAGGCCTGGAGATATCTTCTCCGTCACATGGAGGGACAAATTCCACTCTCGATTCATATCACCCAACAACCCACCATCGGAGATACCTGAAAGCCACCTTTATAATCACCCAGTTACGAAGTGACGTTTGATGTCCACAAAGTATTCCTCTAGTGAACGGGAGTGATATAATCTCATGGTCTAAGGAAACTATATTTGGCATATTAAAAGTGTTGACAACAAAACTTTTGTGACACGATTAATTGCAACTCTTTATTTGGGTCATGTCCATCACACCATTACTCCTAATGATATGACTCCGTTATCAAGTGACTATAACAAGTCCATAGTTAGGAAACTCTAACTATCTCTTGATCAACGAACTAGTCCTGTAGAGGCTCACTAGGGACACCGGGTGTTTATATTCCACACATGTATTATGTTTCCATTTAATACAATTATAGCATGGATAATAAACTATTATCATAAACTTGAATATGCTTAATAAACCATTTTATTATTGCCTCTAGGGCATATTCCCAACAGTCTCCCACTTGCACTAGAGTCAATAATCTAGTTTACATTTCCGCGATCCAACACCCATGAAGTCTCACTCATGAAGTCTCAGTGCTGATCATGTTTGCTTGTGGAAGAGGTTCCGTCCGTACTCTGTACCTTTACAGTCTTTATGTCCTTTGCAAAATTGTAACTGTCACCTAATTTGACATTACTTTATCATCACATGATAAACTTCTTATCATCCCATGATAAAACCATTATCATATAATGTATATAATATGTTTGGTTATAGAGTGAGGTACTCATATCCTTTCATGCCTATATGTATGTTCAGTCAAAAGAACTTTCCCACAACATATGCATCTGGAACTCACTCAATCTTGAAACAACTTTCTCAAACCAAAATATTATATCTTATTTCAATCCTTGAATTAATCATATACTCCTATATGTTGTAGACTTAACAAATCAACAGTGAACCTTGTCACTTTGACATTTCCGATCATGCTTTCGCTGTGCTATTCTGATATAGAGAGATCCCTAATTTAGTCTGGCTTTATGACTTCAACCAAGTCCACCATTTTCTAAATTTATCTCAATCTCATGAAAAATGACTCCTCATTCAACATGTTCTTACAATTAAGAACTTGGGTCACATATCGTCACATACAAACATATGGTTCTTATATGTTGAGATTTATGAACAATTCATATTGAATTCCAACATATCCTCCAACCATCAATTTTGTACTGAGTTCTCTAACTCAATGCTTCACCTATATGCCACAATGAGATGAACCATTCTTCTCTTGTTTCAGTTTGAACTCCTTCAAAACTTGTGTAGGTAAAACACCCTGACTTTGATATTTATCAAACTTATCTATCCTCCATAGATACATTCATCTACATGAAAATTTGACGTTCAAACTAACTTCATAAGTTTATGCATTGGTCTATGACAACATTTACAACATTTATGAAATCTCCATTTCATTCAAACACTATGTTGTAAACTCCCACTCAAATATACCTCATACACATATTAAATTGTGAAGCCACTTTGGCTCCCACTCAGAAATATGTTATCTTTATATTTGACCATGATTAACTAGCTCCCACTCAAACATATGTCACCACATATTTTGATTATGGAAATTAATTTCTGCTCTAACTTAATATATGTCACCACATATCTTAATTAGATCTCACTCAGTTTCTTATGCACTTTCTCGACACTTTGGACTCCTCCAAAAACTCTTAACTCTTAAGATTCGAGAACTCATATACGAAACACCAGCACTTTGCTAGTTCTAAGTTTTATTTATTCCACGCAAACTCTTTTGCCAAAATAAATATGTGAAACATTCTTTTCACAAAATCAAGTAACAATTACTTTATGATCTAAACTTAAAGTAGAATGACTCTCAGTCACTTTCGTATTTAAAGTTTCTATTTCTTTCTTTTGTAGTTTTGTAGGTATGTCTTGTTTCCCAAACATGACAAGTAAATCATGAATATTATTTTGCAACTTTTGACAAAATTCATATTCTTGAATCCTACTTCTCTTTAGACAAGCTAAACCATAATTCAATGATCACCATCATTAAAACCTTTATGTGTCAAGTTTTAACCAACATAGCACTTTACATATGTGCCACTTGATACATAAACATGCAAGGTTTAATCTTTCTAAACTCATTCCAACAATTCTTTTATCCATGAAACCATTTCACGATAAAACCACTAAAATACATAACACAACCAAACATATTGGTTTGTTCCTTTTAGTCTCACATTGTGGAATCTCTATTCATAATCTCATATGAACATTCTACAAAACTTTATTTGCTTTGGCTTTTAATTATCTCATAATTATTGAAACCACTATTTCACATAACTCATATGCGAAATGCAAATCATTAAATAGATCCTTTATTTAAAACAGAGTGTTATCAAAATAAATCTAAATGATACTAATGAAACCTTAAAACCAAGAACCCTTTGTTTATGACCACATGATATCAAATATAATGTGACTACAATACTTTAGGTTTATCAAAACAACTTTTTGAATAAACTCTAAACATTGTAATTTGTGATAACACTTGTCACAAGTCACCATACTAAAACAATAACTCAAATATTTGTCTCTTTTGATCAAATCGAAAAGACTCAATTATCTTGTTAACTTAATATCCTTTACTTCCAAAATCTCATCATGACATGAATAAATACTCCTATTCACTCATCCATGATAAAATAATGATGTCTTTTATTTACTGAAAAATACAACCAACACTTGTGTCTATTTCAGCAACTCATGGCATTTTCAGAAAATGGCATTTTTAATCACACTACTTAGTGATGCGCATCAACATGCTCTTCAGCACTAATAGTACAATTAAAACAATTCTCATCATTAAGTATTGGATATTTTAGTATGTCTTTATTTTATAAGTGTTTAACTAATTATCGTTTAAATCTAGCAAAGGACAATAATCTCATAATCGAAACGTGATCTCCAAAAAAGATTACTCATGAAAATAGAACAACCATTTGTCTTTAACATGAATGACCGTCTCACAAACCGAGACACACTAATTTAAGATCACACTTAATTCGATTACAAAAACTTATTCAAATCCTCTAATTTAAAACGATAAATGTAGAAGTAGAACATCGCCAGCATCAACTCCTTGATTGCCATATTCCCGCGAAATCCACTCAGTCCCTCCATGCACTTCTCAAACGGCAGGCCCTGTTTTCATAAAACAGCACAAGTATCAAATACTTAGCTCACCATAAGTGTAAATGGGACATTTAAACATTTATAACTAGTATATCAAAATATACCTTCTGTGTTGACTACCTCTCCTGCTATGGGTTCCACTTTAACTTGACGCAGCTGGGAAATAAACTCACAGAAAGTGATCGAATCCCTTCCCATGACATACTCCCTGACATAATCCTTATAGCTGGGGGGAAGCGAGCGCAGCACCCCATCTATTGCCATCTCGTCAGTTATTTCATGGTTCCAAACATCCACCATAGTATAATACAGCCGGTGCATCTTACTTAGGTGCTGTTCCAAGCAAGTGTTTTCTTCCATCTTAGTTGAAAGAAATTCATTCAGGCATTCAAACCTTGCAACTCTAACTTGTGCTATGAACCTTTGTTTCAGCTCATCGACAATCTCCATTGCGCTCAAGTTCCCAAATTGCCTACCAAGGTTAGAATCCATGAAGGTGCATATCAACCACTCGACTCTCAAGTAGGTGGTCTTTTGATCGTACCACTCCATATACCCTTCGTAGTCAACAGTAACATCAGGGCGTTTCTCTAAAGCTTCATCTATCACGTAGAGCTCATCATTGGCGAAAAGGGCTTCTCTCAGACGCATGTACCACTCGGCAAAGTTTGACCCATCGAGACGCAGCTCCTCAGCTAGAAACATACTACTGTAGTCTCCCATGATCTACAAGGATTTTGCAAAGACATCTTTAGGACACTTGTTTATGATAATTTTAGTTCAATTTAATCAAATTAACGAACTCCCACTAAACTCAACATCTCTCCGGTTGATTAGTGACACACGATCCAAATCCACTACACCACCACCGATCATCACGTGAGATGATGTAGTTTCAATGGTGAACAACTCAGTGTTGATCATATCATTCATATGACTCGTGTTTAACCTTTCGGTTCCGTGTTCCCGAGGCCATGTCTGTACATGCTAGGCTCGTCAAGACAACCGTAGTATTTCTGCTTGTGCAAACTGGCTTGCACCCGTTGTATGTGAACGTTGAATCTATCACACCCGATCATCACGTGATGCTTCGAAACGACGAACTTTCGCAACGGCGCATACTAGGGGAGAACACTTAATTATCTTGATATTAACATGAGAGATCACCTTATCATGCTACCGTCGCGATCACATCTAAGCATAACAATAAGGTGCATAAAAGGGATTAACATCACATGCAATTCATAATTGTGATATGATATGGCCTTTCTTCATATGCTCTTAGATCTCCATCTTCAAAGCACCGGCAAGATCTCCATCTCCGGCATGATCTCCATCATCTTGGCGCCATCACCATGGTTGTCCACCAACTATTGCAACTACAACTAATGCTACTCTTAGCAATAAAGCAAAGCAATTACATGGTGATTTCATTGACACGCAGGTCACATAAAATAATAGACAACCATATGGCTCCAGCCGGTTGCCGTACTCGTCGACATGCAAGTCGCGAAATATTACAAACATGATCATTGCATACATTATCACAAATCACATTGGCCATATCACATCACTTGACCCCCTCTGCAAAAACAAGTTAGACGCCTCTACTTTGTTTATGCAAATTTTACGTGGCTTGGGTCAACGAGATAGAACCGTTCTAATCTACGCAAAAACCACAACGGTGATATAATAGTTGCTTATTTACTCATCCTTTTGAAAGGCCTTCCATTGAAAATTGCATCCTCACTAAAGCAAGAGAAACAGACACCCGCCAGCCACTTATGCAAAACAAGTTGCATGTCAATCGTGGAACCGGTCTCTCGTGCGTGGACGAGTAAGGTTGGTCCGGGCCGCTTCAATCTCACAATACCGCAAAGATGCAAAGTGCACGCGAGAAGGTAGCAACATAAAATATCAACGCCCACAACTCCTTGTGTTCTAATCGCATCAACACCTACGAATAGATCTAGGCTCTGATACCACTGAAGGGGTCGCAGCATGGAAAACAAAAATTTCTACGCGGCAAAGCGGAATAAACCCCAAGGATCTAGATCTACGAGATGGAGATAGCGAAGATGAGATCCAATCTCTTACCCTCGAAGATCAACAAACGCGTTTTGTCGGTGCAGGGGTTGGCTAGTCGATCCCCGCAACTAGACTCGTCTAGTCGCGAGGAGATGTATTATCCTCGAGATCCAATCCGGTGAAGTGCAGCAACGGGCAGCACCTCCGCGGCGTCCACACGTACAGCTCGATGAAGACGTCGACTCCTTGATCCCGCAAGCGAGACGACGTGGCCTTGATGATCTCAGCAGCACGACGGTAGTGCCGGTGACGATGACGATCTCCGCGAGCAGGGCTTCGCCAAGCCAAGCAAGAGGAGAGGGAGAGGAGCAAGGTGGCGCAGCCCCTAGGGCAAGGGGGTGCGGCTAGGTGTGGAGGTTGGATGGCGGCAGCCCTCCGGGAGAGGAGGGGTGCGGCTAGGGTAGATGGGAGAGAGGGGGGTGCGGCTAGGGGGGGTGGTGCGGCAGCCTCCAAGGTGTGTGTTGCGCACCCCCCCTTCCCCTCCTTATATAGGTGGCGGCTAGGTCAAGGGGAGGGGGCCGGCCGGCCCCTCCTTGCTTGCCCCCCAAGTTGGAGTCCAACAAGGACTCCTCCTTGGGCCCCTTTCCTAAAGGGGTGGGAGCCCACCTCCTAGTCCAACTAGGAGTGGGACTCCCCTCCTTGTGCCGCACCAGCCCATGGGCTTAGGTGGTGCGCCCCACCAAGTGGTGGCAGCACCCCTTTGCACCATGTGGGCCCCATACAAATTATGCGGTCCCACTTCTAGACCCTTCTAGAACATTCCGGAACCTTCCGGTACCCTTTAAATAATTTCCGGAACTTTTCCGAAACCTCCGGAAACCACTTTCCATATATGAATCTTATTCTCCGGACTCCTCCGGAACTCCTCGTGATGTCCGGGATCCCATCCGAGACTCCGAACCACCATTCGTTCACTTCATCATTTAATTCATCGTAAAACCTAATTTCATCGGAACGTTAAGTGTGTGACCCTACGGGTTCGAGAATGCATAGACATGATCATATCAGTAATTAATAGCGGGACCGGGATGTCCATATTAATTCCTATACACTCAACGAAAACCTTTTCTCGATTGAACCACGATGCCGGAGATTCAATTAATCTCATATACGATTCCCTTTGTCTCACGATATTTTACTTGCCCGAGATATAATCGTTGACATCCCCATGTCTAGTTTAATCTCGTTACCGGCAAGTTCTCTTTACTCGTCCATAATATAGGATCCCGGTGATTACAACTTAATCACATGTCTGCAGACTCTTGATGCTATATTACCGAGAAGGCCTGGAGATATCTTCTCCGTCACATGGAGGGACAAATTCCACTCTCGATTCATATCACCCAACAACCCACCATCGGAGATACCTGAAAGCCACCTTTATAATCATCCAGTTACGAAGTGACGTTTGATGTCCACAAAGTATTCCTCCGGTGAACGGGAGTGATATAATCTCATGGTCTAAGGAAACTATATTTGGCATATTAAAAGTGTTGACAACAAAACTTTTGTGACACGATTAATTGCAACTCTTTATTTGGGTCATGTCCATCACACCATTACTCCTAATGATATGACTCCGTTATCAAGTGACTATAACAAGTCCATAGTTAGGAAACTCTAACTATCTCTTGATCAACGAACTAGTCCTGTAGAGGCTCACTAGGGACACCGGGTGTTTATATTCCACACATGTATTATGTTTCCATTTAATACAATTATAGCATGGATAATAAACTATTATCATAAACTTGAATATGCTTAATAAACCATTTTATTATTGCCTCTAGGGCATATTCCCAACAGCCACTTGAGTTCACAGAAAACAAATATGATATGAAGTACCCGAGCCACAATTAAGCATTCTCCTCTTTTTTTCCTTCTCGATCGAGGTTAACAACTTTATCCTTTCATCCGTCGTTGATAAAATGCATGTGTCGATGTACATCGCTTCTCTATTCATGATGTTCTGTAATGATTTTTTGATAAACTTAATTATATAATACAGATGAAGCGGCAATGGATGTACGGTGACCGATGCACTGCCAAGTTCATTACGGGCCTTCAGGATTTTATCGTTGTGGCTGAGGCAAACAGTCAGAATGGTTTTATGTGTTATCTGTCAGAATAAGAAGGATTACTCTTCCTCGAGAACCCTTCACACCCACCTGATTCGGTATGGTTTCATGCCCAGCTATAATTATTGGACCAAGCACGAAGAAAGAGGGGTTATGATGGAAGACAATGAAGAAGAAGAGGATGATGACAACTATCCTATGTTCCCTGAATACGGCGATACTGGAACGGGGGAAGCTGAAGATCAAGAGGCATCAGATGAGCCCGCTGATGATCTTGGTCAGGCCATTGCTGATGCAAAGAGAGACTGCGAAACTGAAAATGAGAGGTTGAAATTCGCGCGCATGTTAGAGGATCACAACAAACCGTTGTACCCAAATGGTGAAGATGGCCTGAAAAAGCTGGGTAGCACACTGTAATTGCTGCAATGGAAGGTAGAGAATGGTGTGACTGAGAAGGTATTTGAAAAGTTGCTGAAAATAATGAAGAAGAAGCTTTCAAAGGGTAATGAATTGCCCGCCAGTACGTACAAAGCAAATAAGGTTGTCTGCCCTCTAGGATTAGACGTGCAGAAGATACATGCATGCCCTAATGACTGCATCCTCTACCATGGTGAGGAGTACGAGAATTTGGATGCATGCCCGGTATGCACTGCATTGCGGTATAAGATTAGACGAGATGACCCTGATGATGTTGAGGGCGAGCGCCCCAGGAAAAGGGTTCCTGCCAAGGTGATGTGGTATGCTCCTATAATACCACGATTGAAATGTTTGTTCAGAAACAAACAACATGCCAGGTTGTTGCGATGGCACAAAGAAGACCGTAAGAAAGACGCGATGTTGAGACACCCCGCTGATGGGTCGTAGTGAAGAAAAATCGAGAGAGAGTTCCCGAACTTTGCAGATGACGCAAGGAACTTAAGGTTTGGTCTAAGTACAGATGGCATGAATCCTTTTGGGAAGCAGAGCTGCAGTCATAGCACCTGGCCTATGACTCTATGTATCTATAACCTTCCTCCTTGGTTGTGCATGAAGCGAAAATTCATTATGATACCAGTGCTCATCCAAGGCCCGAAGCAACCCGGCAATGACATTGATGTGTACCTAAGCCATTGGTTGAAGAACTTCTACAGTTGTGGGACGTAAAAGGTGTACGTGTGTGGGATGAGCACAAACATGATGAATTTGACCTACGCGCGTTGTTGTTCGTAACCATCAATTATTGGCCAGCTCTTAGTAACCTTTCAGGACAGACAAACAAGGGATACAATGCATGCACGCACTGTTTAGATGAGACTGATAGTACATATTTGGAGAAATGTAAGAAGGTTGTGTATCTGGGGCATCGTCGATTTCTTCCGACCAAGCATCCCGTAAGAAAGAAAGGCAAGCATTTCAAAGGTATGCCTGATCATCGGAGTAAGCCTGTCCACCATACTGGTGATGATATATTTGGTATGGTCAAAGATCTAGAAGTGATTTTTGAAAAGGGTCCTGGCGGTCAATCTGTTCCGAATGACGCTACCGGACACGCGCCCATGTGGAAAAAGAAATCTATATTTTGGGAGCTACCCTATTGGAAAGTCCTAGAGGTCCGCTCTTCAATCGACGCGATGTGCGTGACAAAGAATCTTTGCGTGAACCTGCTAGGCTTCCTGGGCGTGTATGGAAAGACAAAAGATACATCGGAAGCACGGCATGACCAGCAACGTATGAATGAACGAGACAGCGAGAACGATACGGATAGAGGACTTCATTACTCTAGCTACGCTCTTACCATAGAAGAGAAAGAAATCTTTTTTGAATGCCTGAGCAGTATCAAGGTCCTGTCTGGCTTCTCGTCGAATATAAAGGGAATAATAAATATGGCAGAGAAAAAATTTCAAAACCTAAAGTCCCATGACTGCCACGTGATTATGACGCAATTGCTTCCGGTTGCATTGAGGGGGCTTCTACCGGAAAATGTTCGAGTACCCATTGTGAAGCTATGTGCATTACTCAATGCAATTTCTCAGAAGGTAATCGATCCAGAAAGTCTACCAAAGTTACATAATGATGTGGTCCAATGTCTTGTCAGTTTCGAGCTGGTGTTCCCACCGTCATTCTTCAATATTATGACGCACCTCCTAGTTCACCTAGTCGAAGAGATTTCAATTCTCGGTCCTGTGTTTCTACATAATATGTTCCCCTTTGAGAGGTTCATGGGAGTCTTAAAGAAATATGTTCATAACCGTGCTAGGCCAGAAGGAAGCATATCCAAGGGCTATGGAACAGAGGAGGTCATTGAGTTTTGTGTTGACTTTATTCCTGACCTTAAGCCGATTGGTGTTCCTGAATCGCGACATGAGGGGAGACTGAGTGGAAAAGACACGTTAGGAAAGAAAGCAATGATAAGTATGGACGGACATTCTTTCACTCAAGCACACTACACAGTTCTACAAAGTTCCACCTTGGTGGCTCTGTATATCAAGGAACACTTGGATATTCATATGAATGGATCTGGCAAGTGATACTTGTGGACTCATAGAGGGAAACTTCTATCAACTATATGCATATCTGGCTGGTGGAGTTTGAGGCTCTTTGCGTAAAGCAAGTTTTATCCTATAAAAACATTTTGACTCATTAATTGGTAACACTGGGAAACTCCAGCATAACCGTGACAACACTTGGTAAACTCCAGTGTGTCAGGTGACTACACACGGTAAACTCCGGTGAGTCACTTATTGTTGTTCACTAACAAGTTTTATTTAGAAGTTGGCATGATGAGATTCTTCCATTGTCATCCTTGTCCAGCTGCTCAGAATTGTCCGTAACCGGGGACACGGCTATGATCATAGTTTGACACTCTCGAGAGGTTGTGCACTTTCACCACGAGACTCAATCAACCCATTCTGTCCTTGACCCTCATGTAGTGAAAAGGAAAGGAGAAGATTGAGACGAGACCTTTTGGGAAAAGTCCCTACTTAGTCAAGATAGGGGCCATCTATCAAGTGGATGCACGGGAAGCAATCTAAACTTGGAGCAAATTCAAATCTCTTTGATCCTGAGTGGTTGTCGGCAGTGTGATCCATACTCCAAAACTGGAGAATCAACCTCTTCTAGCAACTTTACACTCCCAAAACTAGGGAAATGCTTAAACCAACCACACACCCAGGTAGTTCTTTAACTTAGTTATTTTACAAGACATCCACCAAGACAACATCTTTGCAAGGCTAAGCAATTCTACTAAGTTAAAGGCTACTACAACAACATGGTATAAGAGGGGTGGCTACACTACTTTGGGATTTCATAGCATAGCATAGTAGTAGTACTCCTATAATGCATACTACTCAAAGATAGCTACTCATGCATAGACAAAATACTTAGGGAAAATTATGCATTGAGCATCACTTGCCTTGGCAGGAGTTGCAGGTGCAACAATTGCAAACGTTCTCCGGACTCTCCGAATAATCTAATTAAAATAAACAAGCCACACATAAACACATAAAACAATAATAACAATACAACAAAATATGCTATGCATGAAATGCATCTAAAATCATAAATAAAATACTAACTATTGTTTTCTGGTTTTTAGGAACATGCATGAAGTAAAAATGCATTTAAAACAATTTTTACTTTAACAACAATACAAAACAAATCCCAAAAAGGGCATAAACACTAATTTAAAACTACTATTAAACAAAATAATTACAGAAAATATGGGAGTGGTCTTACTGGACAGAGGACTTCAAAACTAAACTAACCCAATTGGATTCACTCAAAAAGCTATTTTTAAACTAAAGTTATGCCAAATTTACTCAAATAACACATTTGAAATTTGAATAAATTTAAACATGTCAAAACAGAAAACTAAACTCTACTGGTTCTAAGGATCTAAAATATATAAAAATATTTGAATTTGGCCATACCAATAAAAAGTTATGATAAATCTAAGTTGCAGGGGCTTTTCTGCAAAATAGACAGAATCCGCTAAATTCAGGAAAAATACACAGAAATTTCCCTGCCTCATGGCAGCTTCCTATTGGCTCGGTTTGCTGACTGTACGCTGACTGGGCTGCTGACTGTGCTGCCACGTCAGCGTACCGATTCGGTTTAAAGAAAATAAACAGCGGCCGTCGGATCTAAATCGAACGGCCCAGATCTAAACGGCCAAAGGCGGGCGGCGCGGCCTCGCCGGAACCCTAGCCCGCGCGGTGGCCGACGGCGGCGACGTGCATTCCGGCGAAACGAAGGGGATAGGGAAGGGGGTTTCGTTACCACGAGTTGCAGGATGTCGAGGCGGGCTTGATGGCGCGGTGGTCGGCACCTAGGTGCTCCGGTGCTCCTGCAATTCCTCGCCGGAGTTGGCTCCCGCGGTGGTTGGCGTCGGTCGAGGACGCTCCGCTCGATCTGGCGGACAACAAATCACCAAAAGGTGTCAATTAGAAGCGCGGGCGGAGGAGAAAGAAAATAGGACGGAAGAGGAGGTGCGGGGCGTCCTGGTTACGCCGGGAACGGGACCTCTTGCCGGCGGCGGGCGGCGAGCTCAAGTGCGGCAGCCTGGGGGCATTATTCGAGAGGGGAGGAGGGGGAAAATGAAGAGGAGAGGGAGGGGTATAAGAGGCGCATGGTGGTGCTGCCGTTAGCACTCGCGTGAGTGCGGATTGAAGAGGGGAAGATCGACGGGGCGACGGGAGAGCTCCTGTGGCGTTGGAGAGGGTGCTGACATGCGGGACCTGCATGTCAGTGGGATGGGAGGGAAGGAGGCGCAGGCTGGTTGGTTTGCTGGGCCGGCCTAGTTGGGCTGGCTCGGCTGGACCTTTTTTTTTTTTGTAAACAAAACCTTTTCAATTTCTGTTTTTCAAAACAACAACAAAACCACCCAAAACATTTCAGAAAAAAATTGATAAAATACTTTTTGAAAAGCTTGTTAAATATAGAACACTTTGGCACTTAGCTTGCCAACAAAATAAAATAATTGATTTTTCCATCAAAGTTATTTAACCCTATTAGGTCAAAATAATTGTTTTACAACAAAAATTGAGTTTAAAACTCAAATCAAATAATTTGAAATGCAATGCAGCAAGATGATGATGCATGAATGCATGCATGTTTTTTGAAATTTTGAAATTTTGGGATGTTACAGATATTGTACGCTCCAAAAATACGGGGCAGTCTGACTCCTGGATTACACATGAACACATGGCGACTTTCGGCGGTTGGTTGCAAACACATCTCATTAATAACAACGCTGTTGGAGATCAGCTGTACTTGTTGACCATGTCACCATCTTCGACTATATTGACTTAACTACTAAGGGTACGAGATAAATGGGAATACATTTTACATGATCGCCCAAGATAAAAAGAGCACCAACCAAAACAGTGGTGTCCGCTTTGATGCAACAAACAACAATGGGTTAAAAGACACATATTATGGTTACATAGAGGAGATATGGGAACTTGACTATGGACCTACTTTTAAGGTACCCTTGTTTAGGTGCAAATCGGTCAAGCTGACAGCAGGCGGGTTAAAGGTAGACGAGCAGTACGGAATGACAACAGTGGACCTCAACAATCTTGCGTACTTAGACGAACCATTCGTCCTAGCCAATGATGTGGCTCAGGTTTTCTATGTGAAGGACATGTCTACCAAACCGAGAAAAAGAAAAAATAAGCAAGAGAATACATCAGACGATGAGCCAAAGCGCCACATAGTTCTTTCAGGGAAAAGAACACATGGTGGGAGTGGAGGACAAGACAGACATGTCAGAAGATTATGATAAGTTTCATGAAATTCCGCCCTTCGCAGTGAAGGATGACCCAAGTCTCCTGTTAATTAATGAAGATGCTCCATGGTTACGGTGCAGAAAAAAACCCAAACACTAGATGGGATGTTGGTGATGTGTAATAATGTATTAAATCTTTTATGTAACTGTGTTCTAAAAACTCAGAAGAAGTTGGAACAAAACACAAGGGAATCCGAATGATTTGTATCCGGTCAATGAACTGAAGGATTTCTAGATAGAACAAAACACATGGTTTCCCCTGCATACAGCCCAACGGTAGCTCGTGAGTGCCTGCATATCAAATGCACAATTGGACGTATGCAGGGAATCCGAATGATTTGTATTCGGTCGATAAACTGAAGGATTTCTAGATAGAACAAAACACACGGTTTCCCCTGCATACAGCCCAACGGTGGCTCGTGAGTGCCTGCATATCAAATGCACCGTTGGACGTATGCAGTGAATCCGAATGATTTGTATTCGGTCGACGAACTGAAGGATTTCTAGATAGAACAAAACACACGGTTTCCCTTGCATACAGCCCAACAGTGGCTCGTGAGTGCCTGCATATCAAATGCACTGTTGCACGTATGCAGGGAATCCGAATGATTTGTATTCGGTCGATGAACTGAGAGTGCCGAAGATGTCCAAGAGGTGGGCTATATATAGGGTCGCGTGGCTCACGAAGTGGTCGTAATACTGCTGATCCAACAGTTCCCAAGCCCTCAAAAGAAACACACACCGCTGATCCAACGGTTCACAAGCGCTCGAAGGAAACACACGATCCGTGTGCTTCTTCCTGATTGGTCGTGATACTGCTGATCCACTGCTGACTATGCAAAAATATATTAGTTAATGCATTTTTTATTGAAAATGGCAAAATGGTTAATAGTTTGAATAGTTAGAATAATTATTTTAGAAAACAGAAAATGGTTTTGGATTAGTTATTCAAATTCAAAACTTTTCATGTTGAAAGTTTTGTCAGATTCAAAAATATGCAAAAATATTAGTTAATGCAATTTTAATTGAAAATGGCAAAATGGTTAATAGTTTGAATAGTTAGAATAATTATTTTAGAAAACAGAAAATGTTTTTGGATTAGTTATTCAAATTCAAACACTTTTCATGTTGAAAGTTTTGTCAGATTCAAAAATATGCAAAAGTTATTTAAATTCATATTAGAAAACTAAATGTTTAATAGTTTAAATAGTAAAAAAAGGACCTTTTGTCCCGGTTGTAGCCACCAACCGGGACTGAAGGTTCCTGCGCGCGGCAAAACTGAAGGGGCCGAAAAATAGCCTTCAGTCCCGGCTGGTGGCTACAACCGGGACTGAAGGATACCTTCAGTCCCGGTTGTAGCCACCAGCCGGGACTGAAGACCCTTCAGTCCCGGTTCGGGGCTACAACCTGGACTGAAGGTTTGGCGCTATAAATTCACGCGCCTCTTCCTTTCCGCGCCGGTTCCCCACTCTCCTCTCCCTCTCCTCTCTCTCGCGCTCCGCCCCCATGCCGGCCGCCCGATCGATCTCCTGCTCCGGTGGCTGAACTCGCCGCTGTTTGATTCGCCACCGCCGCCCCTGCTCCGGCCGTGCGTGCCCGTCGCCCGCCGCCGCCCGTGCTCGCGTCCCGTCGCTCGCCGGTACTCGCGGCTGCCGTCGCCCGCCGCCCGTGCTCGCCTCCAACCGAAGCCCGCCGGTGCTCGCGGCCGCCATCGCCCGCCGCCCGTGCTCGCCTCCCGTCGCCCGCCAGTGCTCGCGGCCGTCGTCACCCGCCGCCCGTGCCCGCCGCCCGTGCTCGCCTCCATCCGAAGCCCATCGACCGAAGCCCGCCGTGCTCGCCGCCCGTGCGTGTTGTATTTTTTTTTGACTTGGTGCGTGTAGTATTTTAATTATAGTTTTTAGGTTAATGTTAGAAAATGTTAGCAAATTATAGTATTTTAGGTTAGTGTTAGAAAATGTTAGCAAATTATAGTATTTTTTAGGTTAATGTTAGAAAATGTTAGCAAATTATAGTATTTTAGGTTAGTGTTAGAAAATGTTAGTGTTAGCAAATTTAGGTTAGTGTTAGAAAATGTTAGTGTTAGCAAATTTAGGTTAGTGTTAGAAAATGTTAATGTTAGCAAATTTAGCAATGTTTAGCAATTGTTCTGAAATTTTTGTATCTTGTGTTCATACTTGTGTTAAGTAATACTTTGTATCAATTTTAAGCAAGTTTTAGCAAATTTAGCAATGTTTAGCAATTGTTTAGAAATTTTTGTATCTTGTGTTAATATTTGTGTTAAGTAATACTTTGTATCAATTTTAAGCAATTTTAGCAAATTTAGCAATGTTTAGCAATTGTTTAGAAATTTTTGTATCTTGTGTTAATACTTGTGTTAAGTAATACTTTGTATCAATTTTAAGAAATTTTTAGCAAATTTAGCAATTTTTAGGAAGTTTAGCAAATTATGTCTTGCAATTTTTATGTCTAGCAATAGCAATTTTAGCAAATTATGTCTAGCAATTTTTATGTTTACCAAATTTCATTTTTTTTTTCAATGCAGAAACCATGGACCGCAATGAAGAACAAGAAGAGATGTTGAAGGAAATGATAGCCGATGGGGATGATATCACCTCACAATATCTGAACGACTCCGGTGAGGGAGTGGAGGATCTCGAGCGAAGAGACGGCTCCGATGAGGGAATGGAGGGAGAAAATGCAATAATTAAGTCCAACGAGGTATATAAATTAAGCCGCTGCTGACTAGATGCATTAGTCGCTTTGTGTATATATATTAACGATTTTTTCTTCTTTTAGCCCTCCGGATCAAGCCAATCTTCTGTAAAGAAACGAGGCCCGACCAAACGGTTGGACGAAAAGGCCCATCTCATAATTGAAGAAGTCTCACGAACTGGCCAACCGTTGCGGCCGATAGAGAACGCAAATGCATTTGTAAGTCAATGCGGCGTTCTTGTTAGGGACAACATCCTGATCAACTATCGAGAATGGTATAAGTCAAAAAAGGTAGAAGGAGTTAGTTTTGTCGATGACAGACTGAAAGAGTCGCTTTGGGAATCACTCGTGTCACATTTCACTCTGCCATCCTTCGAGAATGATGAGCTCACAGAGGCCATGAGGTTGAAAGTTAAGGAGTTCGCTCTTAAGAAGATGGCCACACAATTCCAGACCCACAAGAAAAGATTATACCAATATTATCTCAAGGGAAAAAAGCTCCTGAATTCACTGGCCCTCTAGAGAAGCAGCGGGATCACTGGGAAGAATTTGTGAAATTCAAGGGATCAGACGAAGCTAAGGAAAGGTCGGCAAAGAATAAGGAAAATACTGGAAAAAAATATATCACCATAAGTTGGGGCCAGGTGGCTACAAGACTACTGAGCCTAAGTGGGATCGAGCTGAGGACTCCATGCGTGCTCAAGGCATCATTCCAGCTACAGAGAACTGGTCCCGGAGGTCAAGAAATTGGATACTTGGGCATTGGTCATCGTACAACGAAGAAACAGGGGAGCTTATACATAATAATGAAAAAAATGATTGTACCCCACAAAGACCTTGTTGCAGCAATCGAGGAGGTTCGAGCTGAAAAGTTCCATCCTGACAGAACGAAGGCCGAGCTGACAAAGGCCCTTAAGAATCCGGAACACACAGGATGAACACGAGGCCTTGGACCTTCTTATCCATGGAAGATTGGGTTTCCCGAGGACATTGATACTTATAGAAGCCGATCGAGATCAAAGAAGCAGGAGGTAGACCGGTTGGAGAATTTAGAAACCATTGTACATCAGCTCCAACAGCAAATGAGCCAGCAAGGAGGACAACTGTTCAGCTGCAAGCAGGGACAGCTGCAAGCAGCGACCCATCTCAGCGGAAAAGCAGCGTGGCTTCCACGGGGGTTGATGAGGCACCAATGGATCGCTACCCCGTTGATGATCTCATGGAGAAGAAAAATTGTGAGCTACATCAGACAATGAAGAACACATCCATGAAGGTGGCGGTTGGCTTTGCTTTAGCTTGTGAACCTGGAGCACGCTGGCATGACGGTGAGATTCAAGCTGGTTACGCTCGTGTCGGGTGGATGAAGTTCTACCCGGATATGAGTCACTGGAGCTTGACATCCCTGGAGCTGAAGGGGAGATGACACTGGGAGAAGTAGCCCATGGTATCATTCTATGGCCAAAGAAAAACATCGTGTTTACAGGCTCGGCGCCAAGCCCACCGTCTCCTCCGAGTAGCCATCCACCACCTCCAATGCCACCGTCTCCTCCGAGTTTCCATCAAGCACCTCGAAGTCCACCTTTCCTCGAGAGGGACCCCAGCACGAGTCCATCTCGATCTCCGGCGCGTCAACCTACTCCGCCCAACACGTTCCAAGGGAAAAAGCGGAAGAGTAACACCACCTCCAAGTCCACATCTCCTCCGAAGAAAGCTGCGAAGAAGAAAATAACCAAGAAGGATCCTCCTAAGTTACCTTACGAAATGACCGACGAGGAAAACCAAAAGATCGTGGATGCCCAAGTGGAAGCCCATTTTCACAAGAAAAAGCCGCCGCCAAAGGATAAAATAGCCCCGGAAGTCGTAGAGAAATTTGTGAGAAATTTTCAAAAACTGGCAAAACCGGCCCCGGCTTCAGACTATACCCGCTCTCTTGCGAAGTCTGTCAGAAAGCAGAAGACGGGAAGTATGGAAAGCACAAGCGGGAAACAAGTTCCCCAGCTCGGAGAACAGAAAAACCAATCGGTCCCCCCCCCCCCCCCCCCCCCCCGCTCAAGGTGTCTGATGTAGCTAGCAATATGGGTCTTACTGTTGCTCAATTGCTGGGCGTCGACTCTATCACCAAGGAAGATTATGAGAGGGCTGCTAGAGAAACTGGTATGACTATTGCTCAATTGCAGGACCAGCAAGATTTCCCCAAGGTTGAACTATCATATAAATATGTCCACGGGAAGCCTCTCGTCAGACCTGATCAAGTCAAGCATCTATCAACACAAATACGAAGATTGCATGATTGGTACATGCAGGTCACAAAGGAAGAGCGAATCATGCTCATGGTGCAAGTTGAAGAAGAGCATTACTTCCGTAAGGAGGAGATATGTATTCCGTTTGAAGAACTTTTTCAGCTATACAATCAAGACGCCATCGACAAATGTCTCATCAATATCTATTGTCTGTAAGTGATTTATTTCTGTAATTAAGTCTCTAGCTGAGCTCGTTCATTGCGTGTAATTATCCTCACTATATTTTTTTGTACGCTATTTATGCAGACTGAAGATTTAAGAATGCAAGAGACAGATAATCTATGACATTGGGTTCATTGACCCATATAACAATAATTGTCGTCCGGTAAAATATCACGTCCAGGACACAGAGGACAACTTGCTAAGGTTTTTAGTTCAACAAAATGAAAGATCGGAAATACTATTTCCTTACAACTTCTCGTGAGTGTTACTGTCTTGTACACATTCTATTTTGCTTACTCGATGTTTAGTGTAATTGATTAGTTATGCATGCTTGCGTATATAAATGTGCGCAACTTTCACTGGATTATGCTAAGCATTATGGTTGACGAAGGAAAAGTGGAAATCATCGACCCATTATACAAAAAGAAAGAGTTGTACCAGGACATCATTGATCTGCTCCAGAGGTAATTTCAATCATTATCGCACTATTCATTTTCTCATAATAATAATAATAACTCATTTATTCATTTTCTTTGCCAGGCAGAGTTTGGAAGAAGTTCATCAAGGAGGTTCGCGGTGAATGGAAACCGGAGCTGAGCTTCATTGGGCCGATAAAGTGGATGAGGCAGGCAGGGGGGACTAATGTATGTGGGTACTACATTTGTGAGTACATCTGCCAGCGTACCAGTGAGCGGAGCAATGAGGATTTCATACAAGTATGCAAACAAATATATTGAGTTTCATATATAATTTCTTTTATGATGATTTCATATATATATCTTCACACAACTCATATATTCATATTGATCTACTTCTTCAAAGAACGAAAATCTGCGGGACCAGCTCCTACCGAAGTACCGCATAGAAGCAATTCAAGAGGAATTGGCGGGATTTTTGGTTAAGGAGGTCATACATCCACAAGGAGAATTCCATTGGCACTAATGCCTCCATGTAGTTTAATGATCTTCATGTAATTCGATAGAAGCTGTGACAAATTATATATATATGTATGCTCGATCGTAAGAAAAAATTATATTATATATGCATCAATGTGTACAATATGTTGTAGCGTTGAATATGTGTACGAAAACTTGTTGAAATGAAAAAGAATTGGAAAACAGAAAATGAAAATAGAAAACACAAAAATAAAGGGGCTAAAACCCTAAACCCTGGCGCGCACCCTTTAGTCCCGGTTGGTGGTCCTCCAGCCCGAGCTGCCCGCCGCGGCCACGTGGAGAGCCTTTAGTCCCGGTTCGTAACACAACTGGGACTAAAGGGGGGGGGGGGGGGGGGGGGGGGGGAGGGGAGCTTCAGTCCCGATTGCGCAGTCCCGGTTGCGCAACCGGGACTAAAGCCCCTTACGGACCGGGACAGGAGCTTCGTTTTCCACTAGTGGAGAACTGAACAATTTTTGCAGGTTATTCATCGGGCTACGCACTGGATTCAGGCGTGGGCGTACCTTCTCCCGGCACACCAGCGAGGAGGTTTGGCTTCTGGATGCACACGGTTGATGGCAGTCGTTCGGGCTATCTTAAACCGGGGTGGTTGGCGGCACATTAATCGACTACAAGATGTGTAGTTGTTTTTTATTTTGTTGGCTGATCCGTGTATCCACCATTTGTGATCCTTGAGCTGTAAACTTAAATTATATTCCGTACGCCGGAAACTTTGCAATTAACGGGTGTATGTATCATTTTGATGCAGAGGCCGGGGACTTTCAAACCCCATTTCGAAAAAAAAGTTGAAGTTGTTCGTAATATATAAATAAACTGAAAGTCAGATATGACTCAACTAGAATTGTCTCTCCACAAGTAGGGTGTCAAGTGGGATCCCACCTAAGTCCCACTTCTAGTTCATTTGAAAAAAATGAACTAGAAGTGGGACTTAGGTGGGATCCCACTTGACACCTTATCCACGAGAAAATAGTAGCTTAACTTGCCTTGTGATCTGGTACTTCAGTGATTCGGGATTTCCATTATGTCTTCCTTGCATGGACTTGAGGGATCACTCACGCCATGTCTAGGAAGTAATTGACTGCATTTAATAATTGAAGGACTTAAATGTACACGTGACAGTTTTTGAACTTGCAGGCGTGGAGTCCTATGACAAAATCTGGACTTCAAATGCTTTTATTTTATTCTAGTGTCAACAATTATGTCTACATAGGTACAAAATATCTACTTTATCTCCATCATTTGTTGTTCTCGATAATATTCCTATTTATTCGAAGTTTTTTATATGTACGACGTATATATGCATGTGAGTTGATTCATCATGATACATGAATCCCCTGCTAAGCGTTATACCCATTATTTCTTTGTTCTAAAAAAACACCTTATTTCATTTATACTTTCCCGCTTTACGAAAACAAACAGGTGTCATTCTTTATTTCGTACGAAATTGTCGAAGAGATGACACTAACCCCAGCTACGGCAGGAACCAACGAAATCATCCATGGATGTTCATCAAAGGGATTCTTGCCTGCCATGACGTAAAACTGCAAAATGACCCAATGGCAAAAGAAATGGATGTGATCAATTATATACGTCCAGGGAAACAGAAGCAAGCACTGAAAAAGCATATTTAACCTAGCCTCCAGAGACATAATCACGCCTTGGAATATTCTCAAGACCAAACCCACTACTGCCTTCTTGTCAATATCAAGTTCCATCACCCTGGCTTGTTCTTTATCCAACTGTAAAAGTGGGATAGCTTGTGATTGTCCTTGCTCCCTCTGTTCCCTATACTAGATGCTTCTTTCGTGCCTCTACGCTCTTAATATGACCACGCCCATGATGGGCAAGCTGAAAACTGACTTAGAAGATGAGTTATGTTGTCAATTATAATCGATGTATGTTTGACTGATCAACGGAGCAATCACATCTATTTTTAAAACAAATTATGAAGGATTTTTTTTGAGAGACCCCACAGTGAGTTTTTTTATTAAATAATAAGAATCCAAAATGCATCAGCAAGGACTTCAATCTAGATGGCTGTATTTTTTATATCCACTCCCCTAACAAAAGTGAGTTAGGCCCAATTCTTAAAGGACAGTATAGTAATATCAAGAATATATTAAGTACGCCCGCCTCTTCAAATAACTGAGAATGCATAGAGCCAAATTATTAAAACAAACACTATGTAAGACACATAGTATCCAACAATGACATCAACTACAGCCCTGAAAATACATGCCCGCACTTCTTCAAAAGCCTCGAATTTAGGAAGGTAACGAAACACAAATGTCACTGTTGCCGGATTTGACTAGTCAAAGACTATATCGTGAGTTTTCACCTTGGAAAGCAGAACTGAGAATCAAAACACTATCATTGGCAATTAGGACCAACGAAGGTCATACCTAGGGTTTTCACCTAGGAGCTCCAGTCCCGTACTGAAGTAGCACCAGTGAAACTCAACCACAATGTGTTGTTGCATCGCTCCACCAATTTCACTCGTTCTAGTCATGATTAGGTCAAACCTGCATAGACATATGTCAATACTGATGTGTGCGTCGTGTCCCATACCACTTGGCAAAGAATATGCACAAACTTAATGCATGAGAACCATGGAACATGATATCTCACAACATTTTTAGTCTAAATATTCAGACTTGCAACTGATGCCCATCGGCACAGTTCTGATTCGATCAATAACATGAGACAAAAAACTATGCTAGTATGAGCTTGTTTACGCGCAACAACGAGATTGTAAGGCACCGCTGAAACCCACTTTCAGGTTCCCTCTCCTTCGACATGAAAGACTTGAGAAGAGTAGGATCTCCTTAAAAAAACATTCTTTTATCTAGCGGCAACCGCGATCGTGCACCAACCCCTATCTGCAGGTTGGAACGACATGAAGCTGCAGTGCCCTACCTCAAATCAGGACACGGACATACCACGAGTCATTGCCACCTCCATGGCTGGCATCTCTGCCTTAAATCCTCCTGTCATCCCGACACTTGTCCCCGACGTCCAGATCCACATGCGGCTACTTGGCTGCCATCGCATCCCTGCAACCATGCCACCACCAAAAGGCTTCGAGGCCACAGTCCCGGCTTGCAAGCCACCATCTACAGCCGCATGTCGCGCTAGTCCGGAGGTCCCCACTACGGGAGGTGATGAGAGCCTGCCAAAACAATCCGTCGAGCGGGATTTACCCGTCAGCTTCCTCAGGCAGCAGTGAGGTGGACGAAGGAGAGGGGAGACATGAGCGGTGGCTAGGTTTTTCCCATGCCACACCCTAGGAGCAGAGTGTTTGTCCATGTACAATTACTACCACTAACAAGATGATCCAGATTCCCTTCTGGTTCTCCTAATTGACATGGACAATAATTGCTAGAAAAAACTTACTATTACATTTTTGTTGAGTGAAATGTATTGATGGTCCTCAAAGTATTTAGAGCTTGCCACACGGATCCTAATTGTTGGAAAATGAAAATCTGAGTCTCAATTGTTGATAAGTCGGTACATCATAAGCCTATGTCGTTATAAACATCCTGCTGGTTTTGACTAGTTCCATGTAGGATATTTTATAAAAAAAACCCTACATAAGTATTTGTTCAAATCTTGTGGTCCTTATGCATATTATATGCATCTTGTGCCCCTACTCGATGTCGTTCCCTCACCATTCTCCTAGCCGGAGTGAAGCATCCTCCACCACAACCCTTACCTCAACCAGAAGTCATCCACTCATGTTTCCATGTTGGCTGTAATTCCATCCATGTTCTCCTACCATAAGGAGAACCAGGAGCGAAGCAACCGTGTTAGCGATATTCTTGATGGCTATGATCATGTTAATTATTTGAGTTGACTTGGCACATGTTCACGCATCTCTAGGAAAAAATAAAATCTACCCAGCCTTGATGATGTCTTATTTCAAATAGTGATATTTTCCATTATATTCCTCAATGTTACTTATTTTATAATCCATGATTATGACCGTTATTGCTCTTTAGTTTGTCGCTTTCCAGTGTATTGCTACCATTCGTTTGTACTAAGCGAGAATGTTGTTTGTACATCCAAATTCTTGAGCCAACTTATTCCATAAGAGTCCACTATGTCTTCCTATATATGGCATTTCACGACCATTCCAAGTAAAGTCTCATGTGCCAAACTTTAAACTTCTAAAAAAATATCCAAACACTAGTAGGAAACTGCTTATAGCCGCCGAGCTACCACTGGCGAACTGAAAAATATGTGCGTCAATGGTAATTACCGCTGGCGAACACGATAGATAGTTCGCCAGCGGTAGGTGTCGTACCGTTGGCGCAAATGAAATAAGGCTCGCCAGCGGTAGCTGTGAGCCTGCGCGACTCAGCTGCGCCAACTACCGCTGGCGAACCTTATTTCCTGTGTGCCAGCGGTACCCGCACCTACTGCTGGCGAACCTATTTTCCCGTTCGCCATTAACCAGCGGTAGTTTTCCTTTTTTTTCATTTTCTCCCCTGCCCTGCCCCTCTCTAAACCGTATCCACTCATCCATCGCTCGCGTCGCTCCTCCCTCGATCCTCGCCCTCACAAGTCACAATCCCCTTCTCCCTCACGCTGCCGCTCCGTGCTCCTCCGCGAGCGAGCTCCCCTCCGCCCTGTGCTCCTCCTAAATCCCCTTTTCATCCCCCGCCCCCACCCGTCCAGATCCGCCGCCACCAACACGCTCCTCCTAAATCGAACCCCGCCGCCCCCTCACCTCCATCCCCGCGCTGGCACCCGGCACCACCACCCCTCCTCCCCCGATCCCCTTTGCCGCCTGCCGAATCATGTCTTGTTTGGTCCGTGTTCGAGGTTCAGCCATCCTTATTTTTTGAAGAAGCAGCCCCGCACACGTTTTTGTACCAAGAGGATGACAGCAGGGACCCACCAGCTTCAGGTGTAGTGAGGATGCTTGCAGAGCAGTATTTGGGGCTTTGCGAGCTTTCTATTTGCATCCCATGATAACAGCATCTTCAGCCATTGAGTATTAAAGGCTTAACAGCATCTTCAACCATTCAGCCATTGAGTGTATGCATGATTCAGTTTCAGAACTAAAAAACGTGTGTGAGATCATCAACCGGCCGGCTGTCCTTTTAACAAGTTTTAGGTTGCTACAGAGGCTGTGTAGAAGAAGATTAGCTTCGTTTTACTCAACTATATGTCCAAACGCAGTGGCACGCACAGCTGAATCAAATTTCTGGTAACAGGATCAACAGCCATTGAGTATTTCCCTAAGAACCTCGAACCCTGACAGCAACAACACAATACAAGCATGAATGTACGCATGATTCAGTTTCAGAACTAAAATACGTGTTGAATCAACTCATGAACGTCCCCGTGTTCGAGGTTCTTTTTATGCAGTATATTTAATTTTTGTGAAGAGGCAACCTAGGACACGTTTTCTGTATAGACCCACCAACTCGACCCTAACACGTCTGTATCGTGCAAATTAACCTTCCGGTAACGGGAGCAACCGAAGATAAAAAAAAAGTTAGCTAGAATCGATCGCGAGATCACACAATGCTTTGAGTCACCGACATGGTGGACCGACCTGCATCACACACCCTTCACGTAACGGAGCAACCGGGAAAAAAGTCACGAGCATCACACAAATCCTTTGAGTCACCGACATGGTGGACCCGACAGGTTTGAACTGAATCGCCCATCCTTACGAGATCACACAATCCTTTGAGTCGCTGACATGGTGGACCGTCCTGTGTCGCCCATCCTTGTGGAAACGGAGCAACCGAAAGAAAAGAAAGTCAGGAGATCACACAATTCTTTGAGTCACCGACATGGTGGACCCGACCGTTTGAACTACATCGCCTATTCTTCAGGTAACGAAGCAACCGAAGAAAAAGAGTCAGTTAGAATCGATCACGAGATCCCACAATACTTTGAGTCGCTGACATGGTGGACCCGTCCTTCATCGCCCAGCCTTCATGTAACGGAGCAACCGAAAGAAAAAAAAAGTCAGGAGATCACACAATCCTTTGAGTCACCGACATGGTGGACCTGACCAGTTTGAACTGCATCGCCTATCCTTCAGGTAACAGAGCAACAAAAGAAAAAGAGTCAGTTAGAATCGATCACGAGATCCCACAATCCTTTGAGTCACTGACATGGTGGACCTGTCCTTCATCGCCCAGCCTTCATGTAACGGAGCAACCGAACAAAAAAAAGTCACAAGATCACACAATCCTTTGAGTCACTGACATGGTGGACCCGTCCTTCATCGCGAAGCCTTGAGGTAACGGAGCAACCGAAAACGCTTCAGATGAGAGTAAAGTCGCACGCGGAATCGAAAACACGATCTTCTACCACCGAAAAACTCGCGTCGATCGTGGTAGATGGCTCCAGCGGAGTAGCCGGCCGATCATAGACCACGATTTGGGCATTTCGTGGTGGATGGTGCGCATCGACCATGAAAGCACCAAAATCGCCCAAAAAAACGTGGTAGATGGTCACCAACGACCACACGGAAGATGTTGATTCGTGGCGGAAAGCAACTTTTCTTCTAGTGACTCCGATATGAAACTTTTGATCATGTAAATGAGTTCATCTCTCTTTGTAGATACCTTAGGGAAGTGCCACTTCATAAGGATGCGGCAGACAAGATTGTTTGGAACCTCACTGGTAGCGGTGAATATTCATCTTCTTCTTCGGCTTACAAGGCTCAATTCTTCGGGGCTTTGTGCTCCAATATGAACAAGTTGGTTTGGAAAGTGTGGGCTCCCCCCAAGGTCAAATTATTTGCTTGGCTTGCTATTCAAAATAGGCTTTGGACGGCGGATCGACTAGAGAAGAGGGGTTGCAAGCAAACTATGGAGACAGCGGCGCATCTTTTCTTCCAATGTCGCTTATCCAAGAGAGTATAGATGATGGTCAAAATGTGGCTTGGGTTGCCTCATTTGGACCCCACCGTTTGGTCGGCCGACCTCACTATCAAAGATTGGTGGACCGCCATGTCTAGCCCCACCACCCCTAACCGCAAGGCGATGGCCTCCCTCACGATGCTTGTTAGTTGGAGCATTTGGAATGAGCAAAACGGGAGGATCTTCATAAACAAATCCGCTCCACCGATCATTCTTCTCGCGACATATAGAATGACGCAAAACTTTGGGTGACGGCGGGGGCAAAACACTTGAGTTATGTAATATTCGAAGAGTGGACCTAGTGTTGGGACCATGGAGTATTTGTTCGTGATCCCCTGTAAAACTTAAAAATCTTCTTCTTATTTAATGGATGGGGCAAAGCTTTTGCCTCCGTTAAAAAAAAAGATCTGTATGTATTGCCTACTCTGCCCTATGCTCGTAGCCATCATATTAACGAGCAGCTCCCGAGCATATCCTTGATTAGCTTACATAACCAAGTTTTAGCGATGATGAGCTTAACGTGTCGAGCCTTAACGAGCCGAGCAACTCGTTAGGCCAGCCGATACATGGAATATATATTCCATGATTCCCACCTATTAAATATCTCAGATTTTATATTAGAACTTCCTTCTGAGAGGAGCGTTTTGGTGCCCGGGCTCATATGAGCCCGGTTTTGTTTCCGATTTTTTTAAAATACTAAAATGCTTCGAAAAATTCTGAAAAACATTGGACATGAACATATTGAAGTATTAAACACTCGTGTAAAATTTCGACAGAAAATATAAATTTTTGCACCTTGTGTAAAAAAGACAAATCTGTCTTTTTGAATAGTGGACTGTTCACCTATTTTGTCTGTCAGATTTTTATCTTTTTTGCATAGGGCGCAAAAATTGATATTTCCTGTCGAAAATTTATACGAGTATTGAATACATGAATATGTTTCCGCATATTTTTTTCAGATTTGTTTGAAGCGTTTTTAAAATTCAAAAAAATCTGGAAAGCAGCCGGGCTCAGATGAGCCCGGGCACCGAAGCGGATTTCCGCTTCTTTTTGCCCCATGCATGACATCATCTTCAGTGCACGTGCGAGTAACAACAAAATTTTCTCAGGCATGCATGGACTCGTGGTTGTTTTAGGACGAAGCAAGAGTGGATACGATAATGTTGTAAACTGGCCTGCAAAGTAGTTGGGAATTCGTGGCTGCATGGTAGGCTACTAGATCGGTGGGCGAGCACGGGTCTAGAGAGAGTAGTGAAGAGCTAGCATGCATGATTAGGCATCGAAACAAGGTGATCAGGACGAACTCTACTGTCGACAGTGGGCTTTGGTGGCTGCACTGGTAGAGTGGCAGCACGTCGTGTGACCAAACCACCACATCCCACCCCATTTTCCCAACACGATGTGTCAATCAAAAGCTTTTTGTCGTGGAAAGATAACTAACCGGATGATTATGTCTTGGAATATATATGTCGCAGGGGCATGCGTAATATGCTCCATTTCGGCTCTAGAACATCGTGTGGGTTGTTCCGTAATCTTCGGATAAGTAGCAGAGCAAATCAGCAAGTCTTCGTCTCTCTTTTTCCAAGATTAAGATGCATCCTAGCTAGTATTTCAGCCACTAATTAATATTGTGGTATAAGACAGATAATACGTACATAGACTAAATCTGTCGAACATTTTCAGTCCTGGTAAAGCCCGTGTGTTTATATTCAGTGACCAAACCGTTTGTTTTCTTTTTTGAGATTTGTGGCCAAACCAATTTTGACATCATGGCACCGTCCACTAACTAACGTCAAGAAACACTGAACCCTCGGACGAGAATCTGTCAGATCGAGAGTCATCGATACTTGAGACCAAAACATCACACACTTCTTGCATGGGATAATATGACAACCACACACACTAGCACGAGGATTTATCCATACAAAGTATGAGTATACGGAAAATCAAAGGACAAAATTCTCGTGCGGAGTACAAAGCACACTGCAAACCGAAATGGCATGTACACTGATCGTGGAGAGTGACCGTGATGCTAGTCTAGTGTTTGATCAACAATGAGACTACCAACCCCCTTGCCGCGGCCTACTGTGCTCAATTTTTCGTCAAACATTGGCAAAATTTTGATGAAAAAGGTTCATCGCCAAATGCAATATGATCTAGTCAAGCACTTGTGGATGCTCAAAGGAAACAAATAGTTCGAATGTCATGTTGCTCTCTAAAACTTAACTAATTTAAATTTAATTTGGTTTGTTGTATTAGCTATATTATTTTTATGTTAAAAATTATTGTTGAACTGTGTAATCTAGTTATATTACATTTATATAAAATACGAACATATTACTAAAAATAGATTAAAAATGAATACGAACATATTGATAAAAATTGAAATAGTTATAATTCTCTGACCTTGCAGTCCTTTTTTTTCTGTGATGCTGGAGAGCGTGCGACAGAGTGGGCTGCTTGGCTGATAAACCAACTGTGGCCCAATTGTGGCCCAGCCTTTCTGCCTCTTGGTGACAAATCCCATCTTTTCATATCCTATGTTTTGTTTCTTATGAAAGACTAGCAAAAATGCCCGTGCGTTGCAACGGGAGAAAAAAACGAATCACAAAAATATAGGAAAAATAAATTATTAGGCAATCAGAACAAGATATTAGAAAATCTAACTACTTTAATGCACTTACACGGTATATAAGATGGTATACTTCAACAGATTTTTTTTAAGTCATAAATATGTCGTTGCGAGATTCAGTCTGTAAACAATCCGTCTGATCACATAGTACGTAAGTCAATCGGAGTAACCATGTTTTTGGCTTTTGCTAGAACTCTCTCCTAAAATACAATCAATTGTAACCCTGCAGAACGAAACTCGAAACATATAATTGGTAAAATATCAATTAGCTAAATAAGTAGTAAATAACATACAAAACTCACCATCCTAAAACATCACACTGACTAACTCAGCTTTGTAACTCCAATAGAACGACCTTCAACTGACCGGCTCCCATGAACAACATCTACAGCTGCTTTGAGATTGAACATGTCCAGAACTGCTGCATCATATCTCTTTTGCTTGGAGCCTTCCAAATTCAAACATCTTCGCCAGAGGCAAATAGTCTTGGACATTTTTATTATTCAGAAAGAACAAAAACTATGCATGAAACTCTGAACACTTGCCAGCATACTTAGAATAATCAGCAAGTAAATAAACAGAGAATATTTAGTAAAAGCCCTTACGTGAGTGCATTCTCCTAACAGCCCAACAATAAGTAGTATGTCCTGAGCAAAGATTGGAGCAAGAATTGGCACTACTGTTAGTTGCATGTACCCCTCGAATAAGTGCAGTCGCAAGTCCCCTTCACATGCAGAATCACCGTAAATTTCAGCTCCATGTTTGGTGTCCGCTTCTTCATGCCCCTGCGTCACGTTGATCAGTTCCACGAGAAGACTTTTGCAGTTTTAGTTGTATCAGAAGAGACGACACTAACGAAATAACCAATCCACATTTGATTTTCCTTGAGGGATTTGATCGAGCAGGTTAAGCGCATGAAAACGTATCCTTGACCTCACCTAAGACGCCCATCTGTGCGACGTTGTGCGACGTTCACAAAGCCCGTCCAAAGGTGCTACATCTGTGCGTTGAGGGGAGAAGCCGGGCCGACGATGCTAGAGCAGGTAGCCAGGTTCGTTGGCACTGGAGTGGTAGCCGGGTGCGGCAGCGCTTGCAGCTGGCAGCAGTGTGTCGCAGGGAACCGTTCTCGGTGGACACGGGACGGTGGTGCATCGTTTTGATCTGAGATTGAGCAGTCGGCAAAAACGGTGGTAGCTCAAATTCCCTCCCTGGTCTCAGATCTGAGCTCCATCAATCCAGCCTATAGATTTTGCGTCGCAAAGATCGTGCCCGGGGGAGCTCGCCCCTGCCAACATTCAGTGGTCATGGAGAGTTCGCCCCAGAGCTCAGACTCGAAGCAACAGCCGTTCATGGGGATCGAAGACTCGCTCTGGCCGTCAGGTGCTTGATCCGTTCGCCGGAGTGCTAGATCTGATTATCGTGGAGCTCGTTCGGTCGTCGGGAAGCTCGGCCAGGTCGTCGGGCTACTCGATTTGGCTTCCTTGCGCGATGTCGTGAGCATCTATCGGTGGCTTGTATCAAGGCAATCGAATCTAGACTATAGCAATGTCCTCTTCTTATATGGATCGGTCGATCCTCAGGGCGTGGTTCTGCTCTGTACGAAATCGTGTTCGTTTCGGAGTCCACTCTGTGTTAGGCCGGATTGGGGATCGAAAGGGGCGGGTGGGAGAAGAAGACGCAAGTTTTTTCTGTTGTTATGTACGAACCGTTTTGTGGCAAAAGGGCAGTAATATATGATTTGGTGGGAGGACAAAACTGTAAAAATTACGACGGACCGACTAAAGAAGTCTTACTGTTTTTATTATTAGGTAGGTATAGATAGGAAATACACACACTCTCTGGTGAAGAAATAAATAATTCATAGATTATCACCTCATCTGATTAAGTTTAGTGATAACAGCAAAATCTCTTGACCCGAACTTAATCCAACATTCATTCTCGAAAAAGAAAGAAAAAAGTCTTGATCGAACACTTGCTTCTCTGACGAATGACAAACCAATCTCAGGAAATAGCTGGACCGCATCACACACACAAACATATGTGTTCAGCTAGTCCTCCCCAACGGACAGACGCTTCATGCATCTATGTCTCCATATCCTTCAGGAGGAAGGCTCAAGCGGGAACAAGATCAGCAGACTCGGCACGCCAGCGTCGGCATTCCTCCCGGGCGGCGGGGGCGGCAGCAGATAGAACCTCCCCTCCCTGATGGCATCCGCCTCCTCATGGTCCTCCTCCTCCTCCACCTCATCATCATCCTCCATGTCCTCCTCCAGCGACAGTGGATTCGGCGCCTCGTTGAGGGTGCACGGACCGGGATTGTCGGACGAAAATTGCATGGACAGCGTCACTCTCAGGGACGCTCTTGGCCCCGGCGGCGTGGCCATTCCCACCATTGGCTGGCGTGGCTGCACCGGCTCCAGCGCCGACGTCGGCACGATGCCACCACGTTGAGCGGCGGCGGCACCGTTAGTGGGCGCCATGGCAGTTGCCACCATTGGCTGGCGCTGCTGCACCGGCTCCGATGCTGACGTCGGCAGGATGCCACCACGTTGAGCGGCGGCGGCACCGTTAGTGGGCGCCGTGGCAGTTGCCACCATTGGCTGGCGCTGCTGCACCGGCTCCAATGACGACGTCGGCAGGATGCCAGCACGTCGAGCGGCGGCGGCACCGTTAGTGGGCGCCGTGGCAGTTGCCACCATTGGCTGGCGCTGCTGCACCGGCTCCAGTGCTGACGTCGGCACGATGCCACCACGTTGAGCGGCGGCGGCACCGTTAGTAGGCGCCGTGGCAGTTGCCACCATTGGCTGGCGCTGCTGCACCGGCTCCAGCGCTGACGTTGGCACGATGCCGCCACGTTGAGCGGCGGCGGCAGCGTTAGTGGGTGCCGTCTGGCCAGTGAGACGCTGCACCACCTCCATGAAGTTCTCCGGGATGGTCCGAACGATTATCGGCTCGGGCTCCACGTACACCCGGGGAGCCGGTGGCTGAGAGGGGTTGCGGTCCATGGATGCGACGTACGGCGTAGTTAAGCTCGCACTCGACGGCCGGGTAAGACTGCATCAAGCCATCAATGGAGAAGATTTTTGTCAAGTTTTAGTACTGTGAGGCGGCGCAAGTGATCACTAGCAGGCAGTGCATGGTTAAGACGTGAGAATTAACGACATGCAGTTATATGTGATATCCATGACGATGACTAGGTTAAACACTCGAGCAATTTCTCATATTAATGCTTGACTAGCTAGTTTCATGCATGTAGATGAACATTAACAGTGAACTAGTGCCTGTGTTGGTTCAGACATCAGCGCGAAATTAACTCACAGTTAAAGTTCAAGACATGTGTAAACTAAAGCACGTGTATCTCACTAAACGTGCAATTGCAAATTATGCATGAATACAAATTAAGCTATGCATCTTGGTGATCAACTACATGCCTTACACAGATATTTAGGCTGCGTTTTTTGCCACGCTGATAATCAACTTTTGGCTGTTTAATCGTATGGCTAACCAGTGTTTCATAATTGTTGTGGCTACTTTTCTATATCATGATACAAAGAAGTTTTAGAATGAGACAATTTTTCGGGCTGAGCTTAATCAGGGATTACCTATATATATAGATTACAAATAGCTTAAAGTGATATATGTACCCATGATTATTAAACATTACCTGGAGCGAGCTTTTGTCCTTTCCTTTCCGACTCTCTGACTAATAGCGTCAATGTTCCAACAGACCTGCTCAGCATAAATTCGTATAAATAAACTCCAAGACGAAAATCAAGACAGGTGACAATGATAACCTTTTAGTTTTAGATGTTGATCATATTGTAGGGAAGAGAAAAGAAGAACGAAAAGTGGATAATGGAAAAGACAGAACGAGAATAATTAAGGTATGAAAAAAAATGAAACCTTCTACCTCCCATGCTAGAGTAAGATTAGAGTACTAATGCATCTCGCATGGTAATTACAAAAATCAGTACTAAAAATCGATTCCAATCTCATTTAGTCTTTCTTAAGTAGCGTCTACATTTTATGGTCCTTTTCCTCAATCTTCCAAGAATTGTTTTAAAAGCATTATGTTATATGCTACCTACATTATGTTAAATGTCTATGAATGATCCATGAAAAGAGACAAAATGGATACTTAATTATGTATGTGTGGCTATTTAGAAAATTATTAACATTGTGTTTCCATAAAGAAGCATGCATCTCATGTAGGTAGAAAACTAACTAGTTTTTATTTGAGTGCTTGTAAAACAAAATTGCCAGAAAATTGTAAGGGCATCTCCAGCACCTTGTTTAGTGTGGAAAATGAAAGGGGGTTGCTGACCATTATTATTTTCTTCAAGAAAAAGAAACGCACGAAATCAACATCAGTGTACATATGTATATATACTGCATATGCATATTTTTTATAAAAAAATGATAGGAAGCTTGATGCTTCAGATCGGCAAAGAGAGTGTCATTCAAGGAATAGATCACAACCCAATTGAATCACTTCGCTAAAAGGGAAAATATCTAGGACCATGCATATATAAGTTATTAAAAATATAGGTAGAAAACTAACTAGTGTTTATTTGAGTGCTCGTAAAACAAAATTGCCAAAAAAAATGTAAGGGCATCTCCATTATCATGTTTAGTGTGGAAAATGAAAGGGGGTTGCTGACCATTATTATTTTCTTCAAGAAAAAGAAACGCATGAAATCTCAACATCAGTATGTCTTATATGCATATGCATATTTTTTTAAAAATCATGTACTTACAGATATTTAGGCTGCATTTTTTACCATGCTGATAATCAACTTTTAGCTATTTAATCGTATGGCTAACCAGTGTTTCGTAATTTTTGTGGCTATTTTTCTATATCATGATACAAAGTAGTTTTACAATGAGACAATTTATCTGCTGAGATTAATCAGGGATTACGGATTACAAATAGCTTAAAGTGATATATGCAGCCATGATTATGAAACATTACCTGGAGCGAGCTTGTTTGTTCTTTCCTTTCCGACTTTGACTAATAGCGTCAATGTTCCAACAGACCTGCTCAACATAAATTCAACTAAATAAACTCCAAGACCATCAAGACCCTACGGTAGGGAAGAGAAACGAAAAAAAGAAAAGGTAGATATTGGAAAAGACAGAATAGGATAATTAAGGTATTAAAAAAACTTCTACCTCTCATGCTAGAGTAAGATTAGAGTACTAAAATATTTCGCATGAGAATTAACAAAATCAGTACTAAAAATTGATTCCAAAACTCACTTAGTCTTTTTTAAGTAGCGTGTATATTTTATGGTCCTTTTCCTCAATCTTCCAAGAATTGTTTTAAAAATATGCATGTTATATGCTTCCTTACATTCTTCGTGTAAAATGTCTATGAATGATCCATGAAAAGAGACAAAATGTATACTTAACTATGTATGTGCGGCTATTTTGAAAAATATTAACATTTTGTTTCCATAAAGCATCTCATGTAGGTAGAAAATTAACAGACTAGTGTTTATTTTAGTACTTGAATTGTAAAACAAATTGCCAAAAAAAATGTAAGGGCATCTCCAATATAATGTTTAGCGTGGAAAATGAAAGGGGGTTGCTGACCATTTTTATTTTCTTCAAGAAACAGAAATGCACGAAATCAACATCAATGTACATATATATATAAGCATATGCATACGTTAAAAAAAAATCATGTACTAAGTACTGACTACTGGATGTCATAATGCATGCATAGGAAAGCTGGATGCTTCTTGGTACAGCAAAACAGACCAGCAACGAGAGTGTCATTCAAGCAATGGATCACAACCCAATTGTATTACTTCGTTAAAAGGGAAAATGTCCAGGACCATGCATATGTTGTTCAGAAGAAAATAACACGCAACCGCGGTTGTTCGATGTGACTTTTTTAAATAATTGTACTGGAGAAATACTATATGACCATGATAACCGGCAAATTGCAGCTCTTTCTGGCTCTTCCATAATGGGTGAAGTTTCAACTTTGTATGGTATTCAACAGACCGTTACTTATGTATACGATATGAAGATAACATTATTAGTAAATTGTATTATGAAATTGTTTTCATGACATAATATAGCACCATGTAATTCACTTCACGATTTATTAATTAGTCGTCAAAGATAGAAAAGTTACATTCTAAGCTCTCAGAAGAGTTATACTCATGGGGTGGAGGTAGTACATTCTGAAAATTAATTGAAATTCAATTATGAATTACACGTCTACTACTGGGTTCTTCAGAAGTGTAGCAGAAATTAGGCGCAACAAAATATTTCAGAAACAAATGTGCATTCTTGGATACATAACATCACATGTGAAAACTGAAGATAAACATCTCAGCTTCTTTTCAGCCAGTAAACTACATAATCGGATAATAACCAGAAAAAAGCAAGGAATAGGGACAATAAATTCCATGTATATATAATAACAAGACAAATCTAAAAACTATCAGTATCTGCAACAAAGCATGTTACCTCCCATAGCCGTGAGCTCTTGAATCGCAGCAAATTTCTCAGCACCTGTGACATGCAAAGACAAAGCAGCATGCCTGTGAGCAAAACTAGAGAGAAGAAGACATCAACTTTGACAAAGTAGAAGCACACATATGTAAGAGATAAGAATGGAACTGAAGGCAGCTTAGATGTGTTACTCTTCTCGATTCTTCTGAATAAGAATACGACATATATAGTACAGATGATCTTCCATGTGCGGCCAGCAAGACATATATTCGTTCATAGAATTATATCTTCAGACTCGTAACAGAAAATGTTTTAATTTTTGTGTGACCTTGCCAACATACGAAAGAAATGCCTTGACTCCTTGGGTACGAATTAGAGAAGTTTGGTATTCATAGTGTACAAAGTACTAATTAACCATGACACAATCAATGGTAGTAAGGTTAATTTCTATCGTTATTTTGGTTGATGCAATGACAATGAAGCTTGTCAAACAGTACTACATACGAATTACATTTCTACAGAAAGATGATCCTGGACGCGACCACATCGTACTTGTAGCGGATTTTTGCAATAAAACACAATGGTGGGATTTAATCTGGATACAATTAATCCCAGTCAATAGGGGTCTTAATAATTAAAAAATCCCTTCCATTAAGATTTAAATTTGCACATGTCTGATTATAATAAACACAAAATGACAGAAGTACAAATATAAGTCTGGTCAACCATTTGATATCGTGTGGTAAAAGTTTTCGTAATTAAGCTAGTACTTTCATACATCTTGTCCACTTGTTCAGAAGTGACTTGGTGAAATCAGATCTACTGGTCAATTTTTTCGTTGGTTAAAATTGCATTTGTGCTAACAGCCTTTTACATCGGGTATGCAAGTTAGATCGATCTACACTTGATCTAATGCAGTCAGTCTGTATCGATAAGCAAATCGTAGAACTAAGAACCATTAAAAAATCTTAAAACTTGTACACGTTCTTGGCCTGCAAAATCTTAGAAACCTACCGATGTTTCTATTGCACCACGATCGATCTAGTCTAGAAACTTAACCGGAAGCAGCCTCTTAGTTACTATGCACAAAGGTAAGATCGTACATATCGATAAGTACACACGTCAGACCAGATTTTTGCCTATAGCAATCGTTCGCGATTTGGGCAAGATCACATACAGTATCTCTCAATCATCTCGCCAACCAGATAAAAACCACACGGGCAGGTAGAGAAAAGATTTAAAAAAAACTCGTTAATCATGTAATTAAACAAGCAAGACCATTTCTCTGCAAGCGAGCAAGGAAGGAACAACGTACAGGTAGAGAGAGTAGGTACAAACTGACCTTGGTAATGTCGAGGGAGTTTCGCCAATCTCCAGACTTTGCTCAAACACAGGTACAGTACAGGGCTAGCTCCTACTAGATCTCGTAATCTTGTGGGAGATATGGAATTTGTAGAGGAGGAGGGCGACCGGGAAGGAAAGAAGCGCGTGGGGGATAAGAGCATTAATGGCACCCCTTCTGGAGTGTGGCTGCCAGGCGAAAACGGGCAAATTTGAACGGATGTTTTCGTTTCGATTTTCTTTCCAAGAATGTTTCTTGCCAGCCAGCTTTGAGCGGGAGTCCTGTTTTTGGTTTCAAACTATAAATGCTGTCCAAAACGAGGACACAGCGTCAAGTAGAAGGCTCGATGCTGGAGCCCACCTGCCTCGATGATGACCAAGGTCAAGAGAAGCAATTGAGAATGTCGTAAAAGTGGCAGGCTGGCAGCGTGTATTAGCGCACGTGCATGTCTACTCGTGTTTTTTTTTTTTTTTTTGCATTTTTCGAGGATGCCATTTGGCCATGGCAGCAGTATTTACGTGTATCCTAGTGATCGTATTTGCACATATATGTAGATGTGCTCAGTACAAAATTAACGATAGTACAAAATTAAGGACACATGCATATTTTTATCCATTCTATTCCCTTCATCTCGGTTTATTAGGTACATTTAAAGTTTCTCTAGGACCTAGGCAAGTGAGGATTGACCCGAGTTAATTACTCTTAAATCAGGCAATTAATTAGGAAAGATCAATAAGGTCCAATCGAAACCGCATGCACTGGCCTAATTAAAAAGATCATTGGCTAAATCGCATGTAGATTGGGGGGAGTCACTACCACAGAAAGGGCTATCAGTGGCGCACCAAATTGCAATTCTGTGGCGCACCCCCAAGTTTGCTGGGTGCGCCACAGAATTCTCGCCACAAAAATATTTTCTGTGGCGCACCTGGCTTGGTGCGCCACAGAATTCTCACATTTCTGTGGCGCACCCACCCACCGTGCGCCACAGAAATATTTCTGTGGCGCACCCCTCTTCCATGCGCCACAGAATTTTTTTGAATTTCAAAAAAAAGGGCGGCCAGATCTAGATCTGGATCTGACCAGATCTAGATCTGGTCGCCGGAATTCGTTTCGTTTCGTTTCGTTTTTTTTGGAGGCCGTAGATGGGTGGGAGGAGGGAGTCACCGGAGGTTGTGGAGGATGGTGGTCGCCGGAGTTCGCCGGAGTTCGCCGGAGTTCGCCGGAGTTCGCCGGAGGGGAGGAGGGAGGTCGCCGGAGTGGAGGAGGAGGTTGCCGGAGTGGAGGAGGAGGAGGTCACGGAGTGGAGGAGGAGGAGGTCACCGGAGTGGAGGAGGAGGTAAACGGAGGTTGAGGTCGTCGGGGTTGTGGAGGTGGTCGCCGGAGTTGTGGAGGTCGCCGGAGTGTGGAGGAGGTCGCCGGAGGTGGAGGTGGAGGTGGAGGAGGAGTAGAGAAGATGTGGAGGAGAGGAGAAGAGATGGAGGAGGGAGGAGAAGGGGAGAGAAGTGTAGAGGAGGAAGGGAAGAGGAGAAAGGAAGAGGAGAAGTGGAGGGAGAAGTGGAGGAGAGAAGGAGAAAAGGGAAAGAGAGGGAGAAGGGGCTGGCGGGATTCAAAATTTCGAATCCCGCCCAACAATTCTGTGGCGCACCAATGCAAGGATGCGCCACAGAATTATTGGGCGGGATTCAAAATTTCGAATCCCGCCAAATAATTCTGTGGCGCATCCTTGGCTTTGGGCGCCACAGAATTTTTTTCCCTTTTTTGATTTTTTATTTTGCTGGGAAAATTCTTCTGTTGGCCATAACTTTTTTTTGGTTTGGAATTTGAGGATTCTGTGAAATGCTGACCGGGTAAACCCGGGTGCCATCGAATCCGAAATTTTCTCTAGTTTTTTTTAAGGTATTATACGCATTTTTTCTACGTCGTATGCAAAAGTTATGCCCGTTTACATTTTTTAACGGGTTTTTGCAAAAAAGGTCAAAATTCATATTTCAAAATTTCTATACCTACTAGACACTCAAACCTAACTACATGTCAAAGGATTTATTTTTTGAATTTTTATCATTTTATTTCACTAGGTGCAAAACTGAAAAGGCGATCCACCGGGGGGGGGGGGGGTGCGTGGGTGAAAAAATGCTGCAGAATTCTGTGGCGCATGGAACCACATGCGCCACAGAAATGTCACTTTCTGTGGCGCATGTGGACCCATGCGCCACAGAATTCTGCAGCATTTTTTCATTGGTGCCAGGCCCACCATATTTCTGTGGCGCATGGGCCAGATGCGCCACAGAATGTCCATTTTCTGTGGCGCATCAAACACCATGCGCCACAGAATTTACCCATCTGGACTCCGGCCTCAATGATTACTCATGGGACCCACCAAAATTCTGTGGCGCACCATGGCTGCTGCGCCACAGAAAATCGACATTCTGTGGCGCATGTGGTTCCATGCGCCACAGAAAGTGGACATTCTGTGGCGCATGGGCAAAGGATGCGCCACAGAATGTTCAATTTCTGTGGCGCATCGACAGCCATGCGCCACAGAATTATTTTTGTGGCGCATAAATTAAGGGTGCGCCACAGATAGGCAACCTCTCTATAATGCTTTTCCTGGTAGTGAGTAGGTGGCTGAGAACATTTCTAAAAGATCATTAATGATAATTGCCTACAATGCCCGTTAGGATAGGAGGCTCTCGCGACCCCGCGGGCGACCGCCCTCGCACGTCGCCGCGGCCGCCCTCGTGCCATCCCCGCTGCTCCAGCCCCCCCCCCCCNGGTATAGATAACACAAATAACATGATAAACATACTTGGAATAGCATAAAGCTAATAGATAGATATGGTGGACTCACTGGAAAAACTTGGGTTGAAGGTGTTGGAAACAAGTTTTTACTTGTTGGAATTTTTGGGCTAGCAAAAGGGAAAAAGATGACCATCTAGATGCATGCATGAGTGTCCATAGAACTAACTAATTCATGTCAAACAAGGTGAAATAACATACATCATCAAAACAAGAATAAAGATAGCTCATGATAAAGCATTTGCAAATTATTACTTATAAAGAAGCTCATGAATCGTGCAACTATATGTGTCATTAAAAATCAACTTAGACATCCCTTTTCCCAATACAATAAAAGCATCCAAGATATTTCAACCCAAATTTCCAGTAGCATTCTCATATAGAAATGATAGAGTGGTGGCTTCACAAAACAAACACTACCACAGAAGGGCTATCAGTGCCGCACCAAATTGCAATTCTGTGGCGCACCCCCAGGTTTGCTGGGTGCGCCACAGAATTCTCGCCACAAAAATATTTTCTGTGGCGCACCTGGCTTGGTGCGCCACAGAATTCTCACATTTCTGTGGCGCACCAGGCCAGGTGCGCCACAGAATTCACATTTCTGTGGCGCACCCACCCACCGTGCGCCACAGAAATTTTGTGGCGCACCCACCCACCGTGCGCCACAGAATTTTTTTGAATTTCAAAAAAAAAGGGCGGCCAGATCTAGATCTGGTCACCGGAATTTCGTTTCGTTTTTTTGGAGGCCGTAGATGGGTGGAGGAGGGAGTCGCCGGAGGTTGGTGGAGGATGGTGGTCGCCGGAGTTCGCCGGAGGTGGAGGAGGAGGTCGCCGGAGTGGAGGAGGAGGTTGCCGGAGTGGAGGAGGAGGAGAGGTCGCCGGAGTGGAGGAGGAGGTTGCCGGAGTGGAGGAGGAGGTCGCCGGAGGTGGAGGTCGCCGGGGTGGAGGAGGAGGTCACCGGAGGTTGAGGTCGCCGGGGTTGTGGAGGTGGTCGCCGGAGTTGTGGAGGTCGCCGGAGTTGTGGAGGAGGTCGCCGGAGTGGAGGTGGAGGTGGAGGTGGAGGTGGAGGTGGAGGAGGGAGGAGGAGGAGGAGAAGAAGATGGTGGAGGAGAGGAGAAGAGGGAGAGGGGAGAAGAGATGGAGGAGGGAGGAGAAGGGGAGAGAAAGGAGAAAGGAAGAGGAGAAGTGGAGGAGAAGTGGAGGGAAAAGTGGAGAGAGGAGAAGAGAAAGGGAAAAGAGAGGGAGAAGGGGGCTGGCGGGATTCAAATTTGAATCCCGCCCAATAATTCTGTGGCGCACCAATGCCAAGGATGCGCCACAGAATTATTGGGCGGGATTCGAAATTTCGAATCCCGCCCAATAATTCTGTGGCGCACCAATGCCAAGGATGCGCCACAGAATTATTGGGCGGGATTCAAAATTTCGAATCCCGCCCAATAATTCTGTGGCGCATCCTTGGCATTGGTGCGCCACAGAATTTTTTCCCTTTTTTTGATTTTTTTTATTTTGCTGGGAAAATTCTTCTGTTGGCCATAACTTTTTTTTGGTTTGGAATTTGAGGATTCTGTGAATTGCTGACTGGGTAAACCCCGGTGCCATCGAATCCGAAATTTTCTCTAGTTTTTTTAAGGTATTATTCGCATTTTTTCGACGTCGTATGCAAAAGTTATGCCCGTTTAATATTTTTTCACCTACTTTTGGAAAAAAAGTCAAAATGTGTATTTCAAATTTTTCCTAACAAATAGACCCTAAACCTTCCCTATATCTGAAAGGATTTTATTTTGAATTTTTATCATTTTCTTTCACTAGTGCAAAACTGAAAAGGCGATCCACGGGGGGGGGGGGGGGGTGCGTGGGGTGAAAAAGTGCTGCACTATTCTGTGGCGCACCGTGGCTAGTGCGCCACAGAAATTCAACTTTCTGTGGGGCATCCTTCTCCATGCGCCACAGAAAGTTGAATTTCTGTGCCGCACCAGCCACGGTGCGCCACAGAAAAGGCCGAGATGGACCACAGCCCACTGATTGAAGGTGGGGCCCACGCGTATTCTGTGGCGCATGAAGAGTGGTGCGCCACAGAAGTCTCTCTTTCTGTGGCGCATGGCGTGCAGTGCGCCACAGAAAGTTGATATTCTGTGGCGCATGGGCTAAGGATGCGCCACAGAATGTTCAAATTTCAGTGGCGCATCGACAGCCATGCGCCACAGAATAATTTTTTGTGGCGCATAAATTAAGGGTGCGCCACAGATAGGCAACCTCCCTATAATGCTTTTCCTGGTAGTGAAAAATAAAAATAAAACAAATAAAAGACGCTCCAAGTTTATGCGATAAAGTGCATTGATATAAAAACAGAAGTTAGACGTGTGCAAACCGAGAGTGTGTAGGTTCAGTGGGGATGTTCTCCACATCCCCAAGCTTATGGTTTTCACCATATTGGATAACTCATGGTGCATCTCCTCCAATCCCTGTGAAAAAACTTCAAAACACTGTTTCTCCCATTTCTTTTCTGTGGGGTGATATTAGTAGAGATAAACAAATAGGCTTCTTGCTGCATATAATCCATGGACTAAAATACATATGAATGGTCAGAGAGTGTATAATGTTGTATGCCTACTCATAAACTCAATTGGATCGAAAAGATTCAACTCAAAAGTTCAAACAATGCACAAAACTATATAGGACAGAATCTGTCCAGAAAAACAGCAACAGAAAAACGTATTTTTATTTCCTCTTAAACTTGTCGAACAATTCTGAAAAAATTCATACATACAGAGGATGAAAAGTTTCTGTTACAGTAAAAATATCAGCTCATTAGGAGTTACATAATAAGAACTAAAAATCAAACTGTGCACAGACCTGTGCTGGAATGAAATCTCCGAATAGAAATAGCAACTTTTTCAAACCAAAATGGGTAAAACTTGGCACTTTATTAATTATTCCAGAAACTAAACTAAAAACTAAGTCTCTTGTTACAACAAGAGGACACAAATAAAATAAAAAGAAAAAAACAACCGGGTTGCCTCCCGTAAAACGCTTTCTTTATAGCCATATAACTAGGCTTACTTACTTGGTATAAAGATGGTTGAAGTGAGGTGGCTTGGCATCCCCAAGCTTAAATTATTGTACTTACTTGATATATGTAGGGTGATCCTAGGGGTAACATCCACAAGCTTGAGTGTTTGTCCCTCTTAATCTTTGTTTATCACCCTCAACTCTTCCACTTGAAAGTTCTTTGACACATAACTTATCATAAAACTTGATTAGAGTGGTTAGTGTCTCCATAAATTAAATCTCCATAGGTACAGCAAAAGACATATCATGAATTGATTCTAAACATTAGCTACTGTTACTACGGTTGTGTAATGCTCCTTGATCAAAAGAACCGCACAAACACAAGTAATGAGAGTAATGCAAAATAAAGACGGAATCTGTCAAAAACTGGATAGTCCATAAAGAGTGAATTTTCAGAGGCACTTACGTTGCTCAAATCAGAAAACTTTGAACTAATGAAATGTGTACTAATAGCTTAATAATGGTGTCATAAAATCGCAGCTCAAAATTCCTCTTCTTTGATTTTACACATTTTTCGCAGTGAAGCTCAAGAATCTGTTTTCTGGACGGCAAATCACTATTGTTCAATCTTATCTTTCAAAAGAGATTATCCTTGCCATTAAGATGAAAAATAAGATACAAAGGTGTGGTTACAGTAGTAAACAAACACCTTGACTCTATTTATTTAGTTTTTGCTTTGGGAGAAGTTTTAATGATAGAGACTTTGCAATGGTTCCATTGGCATGAACAACACATGTTCAAGGTCGACCCCAACTTCTCCATTACTCATCCTTCTCATTACTTTCCCAAATTTTATGTAAAGTGAAAATATTAAAATAATTGTTAGAAAAAAGTAGGTAAAGTTATTTTGCAAGTTCTCAAGATATAAAGGTGTGCCCAAACTGAATAGGAGATAAAAGCATAAAGAGCACACCACAAAACATTAAACCATTAACTTTTAAGTCTAACTCTTTTCCTATGCATTGGCATTTATATATGAATAAATAGCAGTCATTTTGTGGTAACCAATGCATGTAATGATCAGTAGGTTGTGTTTTAAATAACATAGAAGCATAAAGATAAGCCTTTCTTCCTCTCTCATAATAGTTGCAAGTAGTGGAAGCAAATTTGACAAAAGAACTATTAGATTGGTGCAACTTTGCAATCTTAGGAACATATAGAGGATTATTAAAACTATCATGTGAGCTATTAGTGTGTTTTCCCCTCTCAAAATAATTGCAAGAAGCACCATAAACATGATGGTTATGGGTGAAATGGTTATTAGTGTAAGATAATTTCAGCCCACATAAGTACTTTTCAACATATAAAAGCTTCTCCTCCATGGTGTGAATAGGAGAGTTCAGAAATATAGTAGGACTCTCATGAGTGAGAGTATTATCACAAACAGCAAGTATATCATTTTTATTCTCACATAAAGTAGTAACAACTAAACATGGAGGAGTATCAATAAGCATAGGACCATCATCTAAAGCATTATCATATAGCATGTCCAACCATGTTCTTCATCATTTTTAAAATCATTATCATTAACATTCTCATTAGGCATAGGTTCATATTCTTTCTCATCATCAGGATCATAAAAGCAAAGTTTATCATTAGCAAAATCTTGAGTGTTACCCTCATCCATAGGTGGTGAAAGTGGATGCTTCCTCTCTTCATTCTCTAGTTGTTCATCATTTTCTTCATCCTTTTGCTCTTCATTGTCTTCTTCTTGGGGCTACATGGCATCCCCAAGCTTAGGCTTTTGTCATCTTCTTCACATACTTCCTCTTCCAAGCTCATGTTTTCAACATCTTCTTCCTGCAAATTATTAATACTTTCCATGGTAGCATGAATTCTTTCTTTAACATAAACATTATCACTAAACTCTTTTTTGCAAAGTTGGAGAAGAATAGAAATTTGTCCTTTCATTACACGAGCTTCATGACTAGTTGCAAAAAATTTATCAATAAGAAAGTCTATTTCATGGGCAGCAACATAAGCAATATATTTCTCAACTTGTTCTATATCAGGGCATGAAAATTTATTTTCATGATAACAAGCAATTAGAGGATCACTTTTGTGCATACATTGATAGGGAAAGTGTTTATAGTCTTTTCTAAAGCAGCAAGTTGCATCATGTAATTCACAAAACTAAATAGCCATATCATTGAGATGCTCAAGTAATTCAAGCATCCTATTTCCTTCTTTAGTTGATCGATATTCATAGTAAGCTCCCATAGTTTTGACATACCCCATAGACATTCCAGAAAGTTTCTCCATTGTATTTTTTTTGGGGTTTTTTTGATAAATGCAAAACTGAAAGTAAACTTAACTAAATGCAAAACTGAAAATAAACTAGAGTATATGCAAAACTGAAAATAAAAATCTAGTGCAAACAAGAATAGAAACTTAAGTGCTACAATCCCCGGTAACGGCGCTAGAAAACGTCTTGATACCCACAAGTATAGGGGATCGTTGAAGTCTTCGATGTGTAAGTATAGTATCGATCCCACGAGGAGTAGAAGGTATAAGTATTTATCCTCTCAAATAAGAGTGTCACTTCCCTTATTATCTATGCACTAGACAAACTAAAATGATTAAATGATGCAAGTGTTTTTGGGTTTTTGGTGTAGATTTTCAATAAAGTAAAATGCTGAAAATGCAATATGACAACTGAAAGCTCTCAAAGAGAGAAAGCCCAATCCTCTATGCAGCAAGAGGACAAGCTCAAGTGTGTGTTTCTTATAGGCGGAGAGAGTTCCCAAGGGCTAATTAGACTTCATGGCATAAATATTTCTAAAACAACAAGGTAAACATTTTGTCAAGTTTTAATCTTCTTTGGACGGAGCCATAATTAGGAATAGCTAATAAATAAACTACACCTCTTATGATGGATCAAGGTGCCAAGTAAATGACTACACAAGAGTTATTAAGACATAAAGTCCCACCATAGCATTAATCTTTAAGGTCCCCGATACAAATACCCCATAAAGTAACTTCATAACTTGGTCTCAGGTTTACATGTCCCCCTAAGACCTCCTCAATTCATTACATCATAGTGTTCTCCTATGAGCACATATAGGTGAAGTGATATGCAGTCGACGTTCGCACAACACCATCATAGAATTACATCAAGATAAAAACTAGACAAGATACCAACACATGTTATATAAAAATCATTGCCAATTCATCCTATGCTCCCAGGAACATGAGAGAACTACTCACAACGCCAAGACATGATATGATTCAGTGGTACAAGTGATACAACACAATCTGAAACTATGATCTCCCCACAAAACAATGACAAGTAGCAATTCACAAACATGTAGAATAGCACTTAGACAATAGCTAGGGATCAACCAATCTCAAACTATGAGGGGGATGAAGTGGATCACGAAGATGGTGATGAAGATGGTGATGGAGATGGTGCTGGTCTTGGCGGTGGTGTTGATGGAGACTCCGGAGGGGGGATGGAGAAGACCTCTGGAGGTGATTCCGGCGACGTTTCCCCCCTCCGATCTTCTCCGGCGGCAGCCTTCTGTCTCTCTGTTTCTGGTTTTGTGTTTCTCTACCGCCTCCCTCTGGAAAACATCGGGGGACTATTTTTATAGTCGTTTTTAGGTCACGAGGAAGCTTCTGGGCGAAGGATCGATGCAAACGGGGCCACGAGGGCCAAATTGGATGGGCCAACGCGGCCTGGTACTGTAGCTGTGTGGGACCCCCCCTTTTGGTCCTCCGGCCTCCGTTCATTGACTTCTTTCGCTCCTAAATCTTCTCCTTCCAAAATAATGACTCCCCTAAATTTATAGCTCATTATGACGTCGTTAAGGTCCTGAAACAAATAAAGAAAAAAATAGGGGTTTTCTGCCTGCGCAGGATTAATTCCATATAAAGAGGAAATCATTATAAATTACCAAAAATCATTAAATAACAGTAATATACCCCTTATATGATGCAAATATGAATGGAATATAACTATTATAATGCAAAGTTCATGTATGCATTTTAGATGCATCAGTACCTGAACAAGTGTGGATAGTCTCGTCGTAGATCATCTTCCTTTTCCCACGGTTCTTCTCTTTCAGGGTGATTCTTCCACTATACCAAACAATATTTGATAGCTCTATTCCGCAATCTTTTCCAATTTTCTGCCAGAATCTTTTCTGGTTGTTCCTCATAGGATAGGTCTGGTTGTAATTTTAACTTCTCATAGTCAATTGGTTCTTCCGGTGGTTTCAAACACTTTCGGAGTTGTGACACGTGGAACACATTGTGCACTTGTGATAGAATCTCCGGTAATTCCAACTCAAAAGCTACTGTCCCCTTCTGACTTAATACACGGAATGGTCCAATATATCTTGGACTCAATTTTCCTTTTACTCCAAACCTTTTCACCCCTTTAGTCAGACTAACCCTCAAATATACCATATATTGTACTTGGGGTTCCCACTGTCTTCGGGTAAGATCAGCATAACTCTTTTGTCTACTCTGAGCTATTTTCAAGCGATCACGGATAATATCGATTATCACTTGCTGTTCTTTGATATAATCTGGTGCAAATTCCTTATTTTCCCCTACTTCAAACCAACAGATTGGTGATCTGCATTTTCTTCCATATAAAGCTTCAAATGGTGCCATCTGTATACTACTCTGACAACTGTTGTTATAAGAGAATTCTGCTAGTGCCAAGTGTTCATCCCGCGATCCTCCAAAATCTAGAACACAAGCTCTCAACATATCTTCCAGTATTTGGTTTGTCCGTTCAGTCTGTCCTCCAGTTTGGGGATGGTATGCGGTACTAAAACTAAGATTTGAACCTAATCTCTTATGCAAGTGCTTCCAAAAGGCTGAAGTAAAGATAGATCCCCTATCTGAAACTATTGTTAAAGGTACTCCGTGCTTACTAACTATCTCTTTCACATAGATTTCAATCAGAGTTGCCGCTGTATCTTTCTGATTGATAGCAAGAAAATGAGCACTTTTGGTTAATCGGTCCACAATCACCCAAATTGCATCCTTATTTTTCCTTGTTTTGGGTAATCCTGTGATAAAATCCATACTAATGTCTTCCCATTTCCATTTGGGAATAGGCAAAGGTTGTAATAATCCGGCTGGTCTCTGGTGTTCTCCTTTCACTTGTCTGCAGGTATGACATTCTGCCACATATCTTGCGATTTCTCTTTTCATATTATTCCACCAAAATAACTTCTTTAAATCCATATACATCTTGGTACTACCAGGGTGTATAGAATAAGGTGTTTCGTGGGCTTCCTTGAGTATGATACTCTTAATTTCCTTGATGTCCGGAACACAAATTCTATTATGATACCACAAAGATCCATCTTCCGTTCTTAAGGTAAATTCAGACATTCTTTCTTCCTTAATTCTTCTAATCTCCTCCGCTATAAACTCATCATCCTCCTGTCGAGAGATAATGTTTGCTTTCAAATCCATGTTTATTTCTCCAACAATATCCATTGCCATAATACTATTTAGTTCTGGTCCGTCCCAAATCTCTATTTGAGACCTCTCTATCTCCCTTCTTAGTTCTTTGGTCATCCCTTGATCCATTAAAGGATTACATGTTACCTTCCTACTTAAGGCATCTGCTACTACATTGGCCTTTCCGGGTGTATAATTGATTGTTAAATCATAATCCTTAATCAATTCCAACCATCTTCTTTGCCTCATATTTAATTCCTTCTGAGTAAAGAAATACTTCAAACTCTTATGATCCGTGTATAGCTCACACTTTGCTCCATAAAGAAAATGTCTCCACTGCTTCAAGGCGTAAACTACTGCGGCTAATTCCAAATCATGGGTCGGATAATTGAGTTCGTAGGGTTTCAATTGCCTTGATCCATATACAATGACCTTGTGATCTTGCATTAATACACATCCTAGTCCATTGTTGGATGCATCACAATACACCGTATAATCTTTTCCGGTCTCAGGTACCGCCAAAACAGGTGATGTGGTCAATTACTTTTTCAACTCTTGGAAACTTTGTTCACATTTCTCAGTCCACTCGAATGGAACATTCTTTCTAAGCAACATGGTCATGGGTCCAGCTATCTTTGAAAATCCTTCAATGAATCTCCGGTAATATCCAGCCATTCCTAAAATGCTCTTATTTCCTTAGGATTCTTAGGTACTTTCCATTCTAGTACTGCTTTTACTTTCTCCGGATTCACGGCAATTCCTTCTTTGCTGATTACATGTCCAAGAAATTCCACTTGGTCTAACCAAAATTAACACTTGCTAAATTTGGCATATAACTGGTGTTCTCTCAAAGTTTGCAGCACTATCCTCAAATGACGTGCATGATCTTCCTTAGTTTGGGAATAAATCAATATATCATCTATGAATACTATTACGAACTTATCCAAGTAAGGCATGAAAATCTTGTTCATCAAGTTCATGAATATAGCTGGTGCATTGGTCAATCCAAATGGTACCACTAAGTACTCATGATGTCCATATCGTGATACAAATCCGGTTTTTGGAATATCCTCAGCTTTGATCTTTATCTGATGATATCCTGACCTTAGATCAATTTTGGAAAATACTCCTGCTCCTCTAACCTGGTCAAACAAATCTTGTATCCTTGGTAGAGGGTACTTATTCTTGATTGTAACATTATTTAGGTTATGAAAATCTCCACACATTCTCCGTCCTTCGTCCCTTTTATCCACATATATTACCGGTGCTCCCCAAGGTGATGCACTTTCTCTTATAAATCCTTTAGCTTCCAACTCATCTAGTTGTTCCTTCAACTGTACCAATTCCTTGGGTCCCATCTTATATGGTGGTTGTGCAATAGGTGTTGTGCCAGGAATTAAATCTATATTAAACTCAATTTCTCGGTCTGGTGGCATTCCTGGTAATTCCTCTGGAAACACATCCTGAAACTCCCTTACTACCGGAATCTCTTCCAACTTTTCCTTACTCAAGGAATTTAACTACAAATCTACCTTTAACTGAGTGTGTTTATCTCCTTGGTACACTGTTCTAATTCCTCCGGATTCTCTTAATGACACCGTCTTATCCGCACAATCTATTTGGACGCCATGGTCAGATAACCAGTCCATCCCTAAGATGACGGCTATATCTTTCATGGGTATTACTAACAAGTCAGCGTCATAAACGCGATCGCAGATCATAATTACTTGATCCTTTTTGACTTGTGTTACTAAAATCTTTCCGCCAGCCGACATGACCGTAATCGGAACTGCTAACAGTTGACATCTAATCCCATATGCTTCCACAAATTGTTGCGAAATAAAAGATGTATTAGCTCTAGTATCAAACAAAACTTTGCCAGGATGAGAAAGGATTTTAAGCGTACCGATCACCATGTTGTCATTATTGTTGACTTCCTCTAGGCTGGTGCAGTTCAGCTTTCCATACGGTTTCCCTTTGGCTTTATCTGAAAAAGTTTGACCAAAACCCCCGCCTCTTGGCTTGAATCCGCCACCACTTCTATTAATGACTCCTCCATTTCCACGACCCAACTGCTGATTCAGCCGATGAGGACAGTCTGGTTTGATGTGCCCCTGCTGTCCACATCCGAAGCAGATAATTTTTGGCTTCTGGCAATCCTTCTTCATGTGTCCACTTAGACCACAATTGTCACAAACAATGTGATCCATTGGATTGGAATTTTGTGGTATTGGCTTCCTTATATCCATTCTAGGTTTGGGCTTGAAATGTAGATTTGGTGGTGACTTCTATACTTGAAATTCCTAGGTTCAATCCTGGCTTTCTTCCTTCTTTCCTCCTGAAGTATTTTATAATCATCCTCAAGAGTTATGGTTGCATCGACCAACTCCTAGAATTCCTTAGGTTTAGTCAACCTGAGCTGCATTTTCATGAATGGATTCAGACCATTCATGAATCTCTTCTTCCTTTTCTCCTCAGTATCTACTTCATCCAAAGCATACCTAGATAAGGTATTAAACATACTGACATATCTTCCAACTGGTGATTCATCCTGCCTCAGATTCTCAAACTCTCTTTTCTTGAGCTCCATAACACTTTCAGGAACATGAGCTTCCCTAAATCTCTTCTTGAACTCCTCCAAGTCATCACATGTCCTGCAGCCTGTGTTGCAATAATTGCTTCCCACCATGATGTTGCTGGTCCGGTAAGCAAATAGGTTGCATACCTAACCTTCTCCTCATCAGAACATCCAACTGTATTGAGCTTTCTCTCAGTGTCTGCAATCCAATCTTCAGCATCCATAGGATCTACTGCCTTTGCAAAAGGGTTCAGGTCTGGTATTCTGAAAATCTGACAAGGTTACACCTTTTGGTTCTCCATTCCTTGCCCTTCCAGCTTGCGTTTCTAAAAAATCATGTAGGAATTTATTTTGTACTTCCTGATCACGACGTCTTCCTTCTTCCACCAACTGAATTTATTGCATAAAACTTTGCTCCATAATTGGCCTTGGTGGTTGAGGTATTCCTCCTGTCTCAGCGGCATGCTTCTCTCTTGCTTCTCTTTCTTGCCTTAGCAACTCACTTTCCTCACCGGCACTCGCCATTTCCCCTAGTCCTGTCAAATTGAATTAGAACTCATCGTTACATTATGCATATGCACTTTGAGTTCGTTTATATGCGCAAGTACTAGTCACACTTAGAAATCTAGAAAATCCAAGAAACCAAAACATTTCAAACATATACCATGTATTATACATGTAGGATTACAAACATGGGTACAGAATTGTAACACACTCTAAAGTGAGTAGGCCTCACTTATTGCTATCGTACAACCACTCCATACTTGCTAAAATACTCTATATGTTACATATGGACATCTACTACTATTCTTTCCGCTTAACTTCACCTCTTAGCAATCTTCCCAGTCTTCCACCACTTGTTATGACCGGTCCTCCTGAGAAATCCTGGTAAAGGGATTTTCTTACCAGATGGCTGGTACTCCGGATCGGATGATGATGCTTCTAAGTTTAAATCAGTCATCGTGAAGTAACTGTCTAGGTATTTGTACGCCTTGGCCTCACCGCTGAACTCATCTCCAAAGTCATCATTTCCCGAAGGAATGGCACTAGTGCTACAGAAATAACTTCGGGGTTCTTCAATGGGTTCTAACTTAGGCTTTCGTGACGTACTCGCCCCCTGGTTATACCTTGACTTGTAACCACGCCTATCATCCTCATTTTCCTCATCTGAATTAATCAGAATTGGATTACCTGGTCGACCTAGCTTTGGCTTTCTTCTAGGTGGATAACTTGCAACTTCTCCCTCACCATCATCACCTTCGATTACTATAGGATCGCTTTGAGTTCCTTGGTAGGGTTCCTCATCCCACCCACTGGAATATGAAGCTTTTGGTTCAGTACTTTGTCGTTCTTCCACATCTCCAACAAGAATATAGTCTGGGTGCGATGGAGAGTAAGTGGAATAAATTGGGGTTTCAGGGGCTGCATTCTCATCAACATAAGTAGTTGGGGTAGGTGGTGGATCAGTATGACCCATACGGGCTTCATACATGAGCGTATCACAACGCTCCTGAATAACATCTAGGCTCGAGAACTGTTCTACCATTATCTCCATCTCATCGGACAGCATATCGAAGGATTTGTGATAAGTCCTGATAAGCTTGATACAGCTCTCCAGGAATACGGCAGTGTCACGAGGATTAGTTTGGGCAAAGGTTAGATAGTCCACATCTAACTCTTGTCAATAGTTGGCACTTGGGATTGCATGAAACAAGGTTCCTTCCAACTTCTTGCTCTTGGCTGTTCTAATATTGGTAATAGCCTTAACAACTGCAATATGGAATGCTATCTCCACGTGTTTGGCTTCCCCATAATGCATCTTCAAGCCCATATTAAGCTCCGACGGAAGCTTGAGTGCAACACGATACTTGGCTAAGGCTGATCCATCATAATAGCTAAGGACTTGACCACTACTTTAGTCTCAACCCCCAAAGAGTTGATCATTTGCTCCAGAAGTACCGCCCATTGCCTCGGAAAACTCCTCTTCCTAACGAAATACTTCGCATTCGAATGCTTTGCTTGGGAAATTTGGTATCCATCCTGGTATACAGAAAATTATTGGTAAGAATGAAGTATTATATGCATGATAATGTTATCTCAAGTGAATAGCCATCATAACAATATAAACTCATTGACCAAAGAAAACATTACCCTACAGGCTTTCCCTTTAATAGGTTTCCAACCTAAGGTCTAGCAATTGCTTTGATACCATCTGCGGTGACCACACCACTACATATTGTAGTGTACAAGTCATTGACATAACACCCACGGAAGGACTTATCCGTAAATATTACATCCCTCAGAGTAGTACAACAGAAACATAGCAGGTCCACTTTATTACACACTGCTAAAGATTACAAGCCAGAAGTGTACAAGAACTTCAACATCTTCCTCCGACATGGGAGGAATTTCAACTACGGTACGGTTGACCATGGTCAACTTATTCACGATAGAAAGAAGTAAACTAAGAACCATAGGGCTCAACAACCTAAGTAGTACTAGTCTAGTATTGCTCGGCCTGGTTCTTACGAGAGGAGTCTAAGTCTATGCCTCCTCGTCTTCTATGCCATATGCTATCATGTAGTCGATGCCTTCCATGCCTCCAGACAGATCAGGCTCTTCGTAGTACACCTCGTCTTCATGATAAGTTCCATAGCCCTCTTTGATTGCCTCCTCAAAGTCTAAGCATGGGGTCAAATGGGAAAGGGTGAGCAACAGGGTTACTCAGCAAGTTCTGAATATGTAGAGATAAGGTATTTCATGCACTAGCTACTGCCATGACCATAGGTCATAGACATAATGCATGTTTTTGTAAAACATATCTTCAAAAGATTCATTTTATTTTTGAACACTATGTCCACATCTTCCACCGGTCTTGTGAATCCAAATGGGACTCCATTCCGGCCTCGATCTCATAGTTCCATTCCGGGAACACGGTTGTGATATCACAAATTTGTTTGTTTGGCTCTATAGAGTTGCATCACTTTACCCAACAGTTGCCTGGCCCTATATATGCTCTCTTTACACTCCATGAGTGTTATAGCCAAGGCTCAGGACATCCAGACATGTGGAGCTTCTCCCTAATCAACACACATCCGCCCATTTATGATGCGGTAGGGGAATCATGTTCCACGCATACCCATCATCCCTCCCGAGCTTCCCCACCAATTACCCCGTCGGGCAGGAAGAGCACATGCTTCCATGCTGTTGGCCGCCGCAACGACCAAACCTGGTGTAGGCCTGCCGAGGATACGCGGATGAGAAAAGAAGCCTCTGACTGACCCCGCCCGTACAAAGTCCGTTGGTTGATGCTTTCACTACGGCGAAAGGATCACTGGAACATGGGTTATTAATTTCCTAAGGATATATACTTTCCCATACGATGGAACACCGTACCTATTCATCTTACCATTATTCCACCGCCAACCAATAGTATATACCACATCATTCGAAAATACTTTTTCTTTTTTATGCAAGTGAAAGGAACGTATAAGTAACTTTGCAAGTACTTTGATAAAAATACAAACAGTATGCAAGAATGAACTTGCCTTGAGACTGACAAGTAGTGCAGTCTAAAGCTTCCGACGATTCGTGACCCTCGTGTTCTGAAAATCAACATCATTGTCTTTATAAGACAATGTTTGAAAATCCAAATCATGCTATTATGCATAGATGAAATGATTTTTGAAGGTTTTTAGAAAATCCCCCCCTCCCCCTTCACATTTTAGGATGATTCTTCTTTGTGTGTTTTACCTAGGATGAGTAACAGGACAGTCATTTATAAAGAGGTAATTCATTTTGTTTTTGGAAACTAATTCAATTCATTTCCACTTAAGGATCCTTGAATATTTTGGAAAACAATTCAAATCATGTCCACTTAAGGATCTTTGAATATAATTCAAATCATTTCCACTTAAGGATCTTTGAATATTTTAGAAAACAATTCAAATCATTTCCACTTAAGGATCTTTGAATATAATTCAAATCATTTCCACTTAAGGATCTTTGAATATTTTAGAAAACAATTCAAATCATTTCCACTTAAGGATCTTTGAATATTTCACTCAACAAAACTTTTTCAATAAATAAAGTAAAAATCATTTTTGAAATCCTTATAAAGTTTTAAGTGGAAAACATATTTTTATTGTATTTTTAGGATTCATATTTGGGATTTAAAATTTGACTTATAATTTGGATTTGATTTAGATTCAGCAATTCTTAGAAATTGCAACTAGGTCCTCGGGTACTTGGTTGAACGAAGTCAACCCGTACCGGTTAACCGACCGAACCACTCGCTGCCTTCCTCTCTCTCTCCCTCTCTCGCTCCCGTGCTCGACACGATTCCCCTTTCACCTTCGCCGTCGCCGGCCGATTCCGGCGTGCTCCGGCCGGCTCCGCCGCCGTACTAGGGCGCAATCGAGAGCTCTCTCTATGGTCTACCTTCGTCTCCCCTTTGATCTGTTCCTCTCCGCCTGGTATGGCCATGCGCAACCCGAACCTAGGGTTAGGGTTTCGGTGACGGCGCGGCTCCACCGAGCTCCTCCTTCCCTGAGGCACTCCGCCATGGCTTGGCGCAGAGCTCTGCCCACTATGACGCCATGTGTGGTGGTGCTGGTGTTTCTCCTCTGGTCCTCCTCCATAGACCACACGGGCACTGCCTCGTCGTTTGGGAGTTACGGCCATGGGCGCACGGTTTGTTTACCACCTCCTCCTCTGCTCTCTTGCTCCCTTCTAAACCCCTCTCTAATCTAGCCTAACAGCTATGCTGCGCATGATACCTTCTCTAGCACTGAAGCTTATGTTATAAACATGCTTTGTTGATGATGCTTTTGTTATCTTAGATGGTTTAGAGCTTAGTTAATTAGTGTTCTGTGAAGAATAGGATTAGGGGAATCTTAGATAGCAGAGATATATAATTTTGTGTGAAAAGAAATTAGGATTTGGGAATTGATCTCACGCTGTAGCTGTACTCTGTACTCTGTGCAAGTGTGGAATTATTTCTGTGGCTAAGACAAAATAGTTGTGCATGTTGTGATGCCTCCACTGGAGTTACACAGAAGCTGGCTACAATTAGCTTTGGAAAAACTCCTTTTTATGCTTTCCTGTGCTTCTTCCAGTGTACAGATGTGCTAAGCTCAGTTAATCCAGTTTCCTGGTTCGCTGGCTTGTGTGTGATTTATAAAGAACAGATGTTGCACTTCCCTCTCATCTTTCTTAAAGCATAATCCATGTTAAACATGGTTCTGATAAGAACAGGTGCTCCTCACTTTCTCTCTTCCCTTCCATGCATGAAAACATGCTTAGCTTGGCTCTGTCAATTTCAGAACTAGCTGATTCTCTCCCTCTCTGCCTATAGCACCCAAAGGATCAACCTGCTATTGATGAGTAGCTTGGTCTTCTAGCTAACTGACAACCTGCGTCTTGTGGCTAGCCTGCTCCTCCTAGCTGCTTCAATTTTCCTAGAGTGTATAGTTCTAGCTGCAAGATGTGCTGTGGCTAATGTTCTTGATGATGAACATGTTCAGATATGTGTGTTGTGCTTGGTTGTGTTGTACATTGTGGATTCGGCTGGCTGCCCTATTTATAGGGTTTTTGGGTGAATTTGGTGGTGACACCAGGATAATTGCATGTGTTGTGTAAGTTGCTTACAGTGGCCCTTCTTCTACCCCGAGCTGCCTCTTTTCGCTATTTTAAAGAGGTTTCTTATCCTCTGGAGGATGGATTCCTGTGCCTGGCCATTTTTTACTCCTCTGTGGCTAACGCTTCCACCTCTTTAATCATATCCATGCTCTGGCCGGCTGTTTTTGTTCATTCTGGTTATGAACTGGTTCAAGTCCATCCATTTGGGTTATGAGATGGATTCAAGTCCATTTGTGGATGAATATCGGCTAGGATCCTTGCGCGGGGAGTTATCCCCCCACATCACTTGATCTTATCCTGGTTGTGTCGACTTGCTCCTTAGTTCTGAAGTAAACTTGATGGGTTTGGATGGCTTTACTGGTGGGCTCGAATTATAACTGGACTGAGGCTGGATTTGACGGTGGGCTTTAAGGAATTTGGGTCCATTTATCAATTAATGGTAAATGTGACACCACAAATAAGATATGGGCTTTTATTGGATTTGGCAGGCAATTCAGATGATTTTTATTGCTTGCTACCTTTGAAATTTTAGATAATTCAGATCATGCTCACCAGAAAGTCCCTCAGGTTGCCTAAGTTTGAACTGCTGGTTAAAGCCTTTGCCCCCAATTTAAGTTTCCTTCACTGAGTTGAGCATGACTCTGTTTACTTGAAACTGGATTTAAGTTTCTATGATTTTATCTTTATCAGCTTTGCTCAAAATAATTGAGTTAAGCAGTCCTGCCAAGTTCTTAAACAGAACTGCCAGTACCAAAGGTGCTGGCAACATATTAATCATAATACTATTTCTTTTATATCGCTTTAAATTCTGTTTTGCAGGTTGAAGTTTCTGAGGATTGGTGGGGAAGATACTTAGCTTAGGAATTTTATTTTACATTTTCTATAGTTTATCTTGTAACAGAATTGATGTAAAAAGGTGTAAATAATATTTGTATTATACTTGATATCTTAATTGTGGAAAATCCACTTGTAAGGTTTTAAATTCATATGTAATGTAATGTGTTGTAAGGTTGCAGACATCTAGTATACTCTAGTTCTTTTGAATTTTGAGATGTACTGGAATTATATTAAAGTTGTATTTGAGATAAGATGGGATTTGGTGAGGATATGAATGTTAATCATGTTGAATGTTATGAAAAGTTAGGATAAGATATGTAGTTGGTCTAGTTGGGATATTTGAATCTTGTTAAAAAGAAGATAGATAAGAAATATAAGAGCCATTACTTTAAATTTTGGATTTGAAATTCATTTGATTTAGTTTGGTTATAGAATTGATAACCAACCCCTTTTTAAGAACTAGGGTTTTGAAAGTAATGACTAAGATTATATCGATGAATCTCGACTACTGGTCAGTGATATACTCCTATGTCATCAACGTTTGCCGGGTATCGACGTCTTAGTCCTTTTTGCATAAAAGCGCAAAAATTATTCAGATTTTTCAGACATGCATGAATGCAAAGATGCAAACTTCCTATTTCTACCCTTTCGGAACCTATAACTGCGGGGTATTACACTTGGGGATGTTGACGCATGTAAAATGCATACATGAACTTTGCATTATAATACTCATATTTCAATCATATTTGCATCATATAAGGGTTATATCATTGTTTTATAATGATTTTGGGAAGATTTCACAGTTTTCCTATTTTTCTGGAATTAACCCTGCACTGGCAGAAAACCCTATTTTCTATATTTTGATGTTTCAGGGACCCAAACGACATCCAAATGACATGAAAATTTACGAGCATCATTTTTTGGATGGAACGAAGCTTGGGAGTCAAGGAGGCGAACAAGAGGAGGCCTAAGGACCAAATTAGGTGGTCCCACACGGCCAGATTCCTTGGCCGCGTGGGAACCCCTCTTTTGGGCCTTGAGGCTCCGTTGCCGTCGATCTTCATCCCCACGCCTCCGTCTTGACCTAAAAATGCCTATAAAAATAGCCCCCGATGTTTTCCAGAGGGGAGCGCCGTCGAAACATAGAAACCACAAAACAGAGACCTGGAGTTGCAGATTGGAGGGGGAAAACTCCGGCGGGGCACTGCCGGTGTGGTCTCCATCTCCCCCAACGACATCTCCACCGTCTCCATGATGAAGAGGGAGTAGTCCACCCCTAGACTATGGGTTTGTGGAAGTAACTTATGTATCTCTCCTGTCTTTGAGCTTCACTAATTAGCACCGTATGAGCTGCCGAACATGATTACGGTCATCTATGTAATTCCTTTGTGGTGGATCTCTTTATGAGTTAATATATGTTTGAGATTGCAATTGTTTTGTTTCAGTTATGAAAGTAGATGCATATTATGTACCCCGTTCTTGTCTACTTGTTTTGATCAAGCATGTTTATGAGAGCGTGTGTGGGGGAATGTGTGCATTAGTTGGAGTAATGAGGGGGTGGCTAGTGCGGTGAAAGTGAGAAAAGTTCCACGATCCACTTGGGTATTTCTACCTTACTTTGTTGCCACACTAGGGATAAAGAAAAATACCATGCTACCGGAGGTGTGGGTGTGACCATTGCCACTTCTCCATGACTAGATCTAGCATATTCTTACTTTAACTTCATGTCATAAGACTTAAAGCTATGCTCTGATTTATCTTAATTACTGAGGTGCTAAGATTTAATTCACATCTTGGTGGAGTGTAAGAGAGATTAATAAACAAAAGATCTCTATGTTAGGACGTGATGCCCATATAATTAGGAACTTGTCATGAAACCTTTTTGTTGCAATCTCATATGTTAATTCTAGTGTTCCATTATCTACCACTTTATTAAAGAGAGTGCATTTGTGAAACCATGAACCCCGGTCCATTTTTAATCATAAGAAACACCTTTCCAACAACTTTTATCCATTTTTCATTTTCTGCCATTTAAAAATCCGAAAATACAAAAATACTTTTATATCTTGCATTCACAATACAAAACCCAAAAATATCATCCATCATTGTTTCCACCATCCTTGCATATTTATTTATTATCATTGCATATTTATTTATAGTTTTGCATTTGTTTTATTTTGATATCATTCTCACACCTTGTGCTTGACAACCACTTGGTGAGGTTGAGGGCACAAAACAATTTACTTTGTTTTGTAGGTTTTCAAGAGAAGGATAAGAAGATAAATCTTTCACTACTGATTCCCCGAGAGTTCGATATTAAACCCTCGAGTCACCCCTCGTGGGAAAACAGTTTTTCCTATTCTATACACTCTGCACTTGGAGTCTCAACCTAACCATATTCATTTGACGCAGGTAACTACGTCAAAGGCCATCACCTAGCCAATAGGGTCCCGCAGCAGTCTTTTTTCTGGGCGAAAGTGACCTTAAGATGAAAGTTTAAAGCGAAATGAACCATATTTAAAAATTTAGCATGTTCTGAATATAGCTGCGAATTAAGAACGCATTTTTTTAGATACTTATGCAACGTTGGCATTTTTAGAAAAATATAATTAGACGGGAAAATAAAACTGCAGATCGCATATTTTTTTTAGATATTTATGCTACCGTGGCATTTGGCAAAAAAAATTAGACGGGAAAATAAAGTGTGGATTAACAACCCATATTTTTTTAGCTATTTATGCTACGGCGGTATTAGGTCGAAAAATAAAATTATGAAATGGAAAAATATAACTACGGATTAACAACGCATTTTTTTAGCTATTGATGCTACGGCGACATCACGCGAAAAATATAATTATTAGAAGGAAAATAAAATAGCGAATTAACAGCGCATCATTTTATTTAGCTATTTATGCTACGATGACATTAAGTGGAAAAATAAAACTATGAGATGGGAAAATAAAATTATTAGACGGAAAATATAACTACAGATTAACATCACAAATATTTTTAGATATTTATGCTACGACGACATTAGGCGGAAAAATATAATATTAGACTGAAAAATAAACTGCACATCACATTTGTTTTAGCTATTTATGCTATCGTGGCATTTTTGACGGAAAAACAGTAGGGAAGGCCTCCTCTGCGTCATTTTTCATTTATAAAACAATATGTACAAAGGACAAACAAGTTCAAAAGTTTTTTATTAAAAGGAAAAATTTAACCGCGGATTAACAACGCATATTTTTTAGCTATTTATGCTACAGCGGCATTAGGTGGAAAAAAAAGTATGAGATGGGAAAAATAAAACAGCGGATTAACAACGCATATTTCTTTAGCTATTTATGCTACGGTGACATTAGGTGGAAAAATATACTTATTAGAAGGGAAAGCAAAACTTGCAGAGATTAACAGCGCATGATTTTATTTAGCTATTTATGCTACGGCAACATTAGGTGGAAAAATAAAATTAAGAGATGGAAAAATTAAATTACGGGATTAACATTGCATATTTTTTTACCTATTTATGCTACGGTGACATTAGGTGGAAAAATATACTTATTAGAAGGGAAAGCAAAACTTGATTAATAGCGCATGATTTTATTTAGCTATTTATGCTACGGCGACATTAGGTGGAAAAAAAAATTAAGAGATGGAAAAATAAAATTACGGGATTAACATCGCATAATTTTCTACCTATTTATGCTACAGTGACATTAGGTGGAAAATAAATTAGAAGGGAAAATAAAACTACGGATTAACATCGCATACTTTTATTTAGCTATTTATGCTACAACGGTATTAGGCGGAAAAGTTAGACGGGAAAATAAAATTGCGGGTTAACAATGCATGATTTTATTCAGCTATTTGTGTTACGGGCACTAGACCAAAAAAATAATCTAAAAAATAAATAGCTATAAAAATCATGAGTCGGGGGAGTTCGAACTTGCAACCATTCTGCGAGATAATGGAACTTGTCCAGTGGGCTAACACATCGCACTGTATTTTGTTTTTCGAGAAACCTCTCGAAGAGGGCAGGGCGTTCCTGCATTCCGTATAGATAGAATAGGGTTGGTCCACTTTATAAGGAAAACCGGTACAAAAAACCATACAAGTTATACAATACCCTGTTTATGAGAAAAATAGGGCCAAGAAACCGCACAGACGAGTCGACCTGCCGTCCATACGACGCAAGTCAACCAAAATGCCACACACACCACCGGCTCCAGGGCCGCCGTCCCGGCGTAGCAACCAGATCGATCTCCGCATTGCCCGAAGACGAACCAGTCATGATCGACGAACCCCCTACCCACAGAGTCTTCATCCAGGCTGCCACCAAATCCCACCTGTTCCGGGGCCGTCACCCGGCGTAGCAACCAGACCGGCCTTCGCACTGTATTATCTACGCTTCCACATTTTATTAATTTATTCGGCAAACCGCCAATGGTCCTGGCGGTTAGGTCTACCGAAAAACGCTAGAGGCGATGGCTTTTGACTTGGCCCGCAAACACCAAAATGTTTGGTGGTTTTGAATAAGGTCAGATTGCGCTAAACTTTTAAAAATGGTTTATTTATCGTTATACTTCGTCCTAGGGTCAGTTATGTTGATCCGGCCTTTTTTCTGTCTAAACCATCATATGGGCTTCAGAGCTGCCGGTGGAGATACTTCGAATATGTAATCCCCTGCTAGTCAGGACATCACAATATATTTCTCTAGCTCGCATGGAACACGACACACGAGGAGGCAGGTAAATTGTCAAACTCGTCAGCGTGAAAGATTTCTATCAAAATAACAATGGACAGCACACAGTCTGTCAGATATAGGAAGCTTGAGCTGCAATTACAAGTATACAACTGCATTATTTTTGTCCTGTGAACTACTAGAAGATACGGAGTAGAATCGATGCGGTCAGAGCTGACGCAAACAGGGTGACAATTACGTATTCGGAGACGTTTGTCCTCTTCCGGTTTCATGGGTAGGTGTCCACCTAGTACCTCGAAATCTCCCGTTCCAACTACTAGCTGCTATTGTTTGGTGTGTCATTTGTTACGTGGCGGCCTGCTTTTATTTGTGTGTGTGTGGTGGCATCACACGGGAAGGTACTCGCAAAGTCGGAAAAAGTGTAGCACTCCATGTTTCTTTCCCCTTGTTTCAATGATGAGAAAATCTCTCAAGAACACAATTTATTCAGTCAGAAGAGGTGTCAGCTTTTTGTTGGCTGAGTAGGTGGAGTACATGATGGAGGGCGTGATTCACGTGGGGACTTAAAACAATCTAAATTTGTTGAAAATGAAATAATTTTTTACATTCCATATGTTCCGGTCCATCTTACTGGCCTGTAGTGCTAGCCAGCCGCGACATATTTGCCGTTGCTACGCCCCTTACAAATGCGCCGTTTTTGCCACACGCCACCATAAGTCGATTTGCATGGGGAGAAAACTATAAGCCACTATGTGCCACCGAATAGCATACACTCTTCTAGTGATGCAACTCATCGGAACAAATTCTAATATACTAATCCCTCCGTTCCACAATATAAGACGTTTTAGCAAGCTAAAAATATTTTGGAACAGAGAATGTAGTAGTTTTCTCTCTTGGAACACATGCATCGTTTTAACCATTCTTCTATCTTTCTCTTTGTGGTATTACAAGACCTAAATTCATTCATTCATTACACGCGGCTTGAACCAATGCCCATTGAATTTGGTTTGCTACTGGGGTGCGCATAATGGGGGCTGCTCACAGCCACGCCATCAGAAGTTGTATTTTAAAAAATTCGTACGTTCAGAAATTTAAACACCCAACACGTTCTTCATTGAAAAGTAGACATATTATAACAAAATTTAAGCTAAAATTCGAAGTAGAACTTAAATTAAACATAATCAAGGCGAGAGGAGAGGACTCTGTGGGCCATCCCCACCGTAGTTTGCTGCCGGACCAACGACGTGAGAGGGGCCAGCCTCGTCGTCGTTTGCCGCCGGCACGACGAAATAAGGAGGGGCCAGAATCATCGGCGCTCGTCGATCGTGCGATCTAGCGCCTCTACGCCATAGCTTGGAGCACCATTTAGTGCATCTTCGTCGATGTTGTGTGCGCATGCATGCGATCCTGCCGCACTCTGCATCATGTGACACTCTCATGCCCGCCTCCCAGCTCCTGCTCTCTAGCTTTGTTGTCTCATGGTTCGGCGCTAAGCCTCCTCCATCCGCCGATGATATGCCTCTGCCATGTACCGGCGAGCAGCTTCACACGAACGGTGAAGGGTGAAGGATGCCCCCCCCCCCCACTTGTATTTGCAGTCTGTCATGGCCTGCTGCTAGGTGACCAGGGGCTGACGGCCAGCCTCCTCCCACATCGCGCACTTGTGGGAGATCTCCATGACGCGCTTCTCCATGGCGAGGGTGATGGCGCATAACTCCCGGTCATGGTTTTTCTCGGAGAGTACAGGAGGCCAGAAGGGTTGGCGTCCAGCTTCGCCAATCAGGGCGGCGACTCATTCTCGTCCTCCTCCTCCTCCTTGGGGTCCTCCTCCATCTCCAGCCCCTCATGGTCGTAATCGACGAAAGACGGAGGAGTTGTCCCTAACGTTGGGAAACATTCGTGCGTGTCCGAGATGAGAGTGGACGATGAGGTGGCTAGTTGACAAAGCATTTTGACGGAGAGAAGTACACGAATGGAGTTGGCGGCATGACAGACCATTTTATAGCCAGACCTCTAGGCGGGAAACAGAGTCGGTGGGAAACGGCATGTAGGCGGCGACGCGCCGTGTCCGTTTATATGTCGGGATACGTGGGGAGTTGTACCTCCGCCGCGTCAGCCTGGCAGCACCGCCCAGAAAGATGAGAAGGCCGATCATCATTAAATCGATGTGACAATGCGCGGATGACATATTCGAGCTTGTCCGACGCCCCTGAGCAGCCTCTGAAAATTCAAGTGGACAGGGAGATAGCTTACACATTTTTCGGACGGTCCTAACCGGTAGGGTGCAGTTGCGGTCGTTTTTCTATCCAAACCACCATTAAACCTAGGGGTTTGGAGCCGTCGGTGGAGATATTTCTATCCTACGAATATGTAATCCCCTGCTAGTCAGGACATCAGAGTCTATTTCTCTGGCTCGCATGGAACACGACACGAGGAGCCAGCTAAATTTTCAAACTCGTCAGCGTGAAAGATTTCTACTCCCTCCGATCCATAAAAGGTGTCTTTCATTTTTATACTAAGTTAGTATAGTTTGTACTAGGTGTTTTATGAATCGGAGGCAGTATCAAAATAATACTCTGTCAGACATAGGAAGCTTGAGCTGCCAGTACAAGTTTACAGCTGCATCGATTTTCTCGTGTGAAATACTGGGAAACGATGCGGTCAGAGCTGACGCAAACGGGATGGCAGTTACGTATTTGGAGGCGTTTGCCCACTTCCGGGTTCATGGGTCGGTGTGCGCCTAGTACTTGGAATTCATTCCGTTCCAGCTAGTAGCTGCTATTGTTTGGTGCGTCATTTGTTACGTGGCAGCTGCTTTTATTTGTGTGTGGTGTCAGCTGGCTGAGTAGGTAGAGTACATCGGCATCATGGAGGGCGTGGTTCACGTGGGGAGTTAAAATAATCTACTCCTATATTAGTAAGGCTGAATCTATGCCGGTGTTACGTCCCACCACGTTTTACATTTCTCGCTATTTACATATCAATAAATTGTATTATTATTATACTTATGGTGATAGAGAGGATGAAATTTGTTGGTAAATCTATTGACACGGTGTAATTTTTCCTGTAGACTTTCACATATTTTCTTTTGAGAGAACATAGGTCATCGGTATTTTACCCATGGTGTAGGCATTTGTTCATTGCAATTAGCAACTAGACGGACAAGCGCGCTTCGCCGCGCCGCCCTGTCCAGCGTTGTTTCATAGCGTGGCTAAGAGCATCTCCAGACCCCCCCCCCCCAAGCGCCCTAGGACAC
>QRDG01000176.1:429307-599476 GCA_012064385.1 Puccinellia tenuiflora | reverse complement strand
TAGGATGCTAGATGCCAAGAAGGTTAGGTTATCTCTTGCCTTGCTGCCCGGGCGCGTAGTACTGCTCGTCGGGGTAAGTGGAGAGACCCTCGACTCCGGAATCTATCGATACCCAAAGAAATACAAAGCACACATAAATCACATGATCACAAGGTGCAATGCGCAAACACATGATGACATGTCCAATTGATGCAAAGATATCATTATAATTTAAACAACAACATTAAATGGGGAGCCAAATAATTAGTGCAATTATTTGGAACCAACCCCATATTTATCTTAGTGACCACAATTCTTTCTAAATTATCAAATTATTAGAGAAGTGGCTCAATTATGCATGAACATGACACGAATGGGTAGGTTTCGTTCTTCCGATCATTTCGGTAATTTATTTGTAATTTTCGGAGCACCGATGAATAAATAGCAAATTAATTAAATAATTGAATTTAATTCATTTAATCAAATTATGAATAACATCAAATAAAAGTTTGTGATCATGATGTGATGAGTGCATGGTTTGATAGCATTTGACATGTTGATCACTTTGATATTTAATTCATAATTTTTGGACAATTATTTAATAAGTTATGCATTTCCCCATTTTGGGTATTAAATAACCCATTTTAGGAATTCTTAAATATACAAAAGAAAGTAATTCCAAACGAAGATTACAATGATTCCAAAAGGTAAAGTTTGTTTTTCTGATCACATCGGTATTTTATTTGTCTCATTTGGATCAATATTCGAAAAGTTATTGATTATTTAAATTTCAAGATTTATTTTCCAAAACACAGCTTTTACTGTTGGGCCGGCCCACAAGTCGGCCCAGGCCGGGCTGCAGGCCGGGACTGCGCCCGAAGAGGCCGGCCTCAGAGCCGGCCCAAACCGGGGTGCAGGCCGGGGCCCAGCCAGAGGAAACCGGCCTCAGAGCCGGCCCAAACCGGGGCCAGGCCGGGCAGGCCTCCGAGCCAGCCGGCCCCAAGGCCGGCCCAGGCCGGGAGCACGGCCGGCGCACGGCCACAGCAGCGGGCGGCATTTAACGGCACGGTGACCGGCGGCGAGGACGCGAGGGAGGGAGCGGGGATGCGGGAGAAGGTCAAAACGGAGGGGAGGAGCTCACCAGCAGCTCGGTGGCGCGGGTGGCGCGACGGGGGGGGGAGGATGAACAACGACGCAAACTTGCTCGGCGGAGTGTGGCCGTTGCGTGCCAAGTCGAGGACGAATTCGTCGAAAACGAGCTACCCTGGCTCGATTCCGACGGGGAGAAGGGAGAGGAGGGCGAGGCGGAGCACACCGTGCTCGTCGATCCGTGCAGGAAGGACCTCAACGACGGTGGCAAGCTCGGCATCGAGGCGGCGATGGAGGAGCTCGGGGGAGAGGAAAGCTCCTTCGATCCAGAAGAAGAAAAAAAGAATAGGGGAGGAAAAGGAGAGAGGAGAGTAGCGCGGGGCAGGTGAGCATCCATCGGCGTGGTCTTTGACCGCAAGGGCAGCGTGGCATGGGAGCCGCGGCATGGCTCGGCCCTGTGGCGACAGTGAGGAGGGAGAAGATCATTTAGCGAAAACCCCCCTGGCGCCAATTCTCTTAATTACAGAAAGGTCCAGCGGCAGTTTAGTGATTTTAAAAGAGGCACTAAAGCATTTTTATAAAAACCGGGAAATTTCACAGAGGCTCCCCATAACATTTTGTACCTCCACAAAAATTGGTGAGGTCAAATAAATTAATTTGACCAACATTTGTTCATAGATTTTAAATAGGGTAAAAATTGAGCCCATTTCCAAAATACATTTAATTAGGGCATTTAGACCATTCCAAAAATATTGGAAAAATTCATGGGGATTCTCACAATAATACTGGAGCTTCCCATGTTTTTATTTTGAATTTTTGGAAATCTTGTTTTGGCTCCAAAAATGGAAATGAGTTAAATCAAAAGTTGGATTCTCACTTGCAATTCTTATTTGGAAACATTTGGATTTTGACAATTGGTGAAAACATGTCCTTTTGGAACTTCCTCAACAATTTGGAAGTCCAAAACAAGTAGGTTGGCAAATTAAGCATTTGCATTGGGTTTGGTGGCTTGGGAAGTTTGCTTCCCTATTTTTAAATTTCCAAGTGTGGCTTTTATTTTTGGTGATCAATTTTAAATGGATGTCATGATGCAATGCAAACCAAAAAGTGAAAATTTGGCCCATATTTTATGGTGCTAATCTGGGGCTGTTACATACACACTACCACCCTTAAAAGGAATCTCGTCCCGAGATTCGAAGAGGCTAGAAAGAAAGATGGGTTTGGAATCACAGGGTTTAGGCAACTAGGTGGGCTACCACCCTTAAAAGAAACTTTTGTGGGCATTCTTGAGCTCTTGTCTTCAGTAGAATTCCATCTCTGGTTGGCATCCTTCAGTGTAAACACTGCATCATTTCTAATGATACTCTCATGGTGGGTCAAAACTTCCATCTCATGATTTCTTCAAAAGGTGCTTGGTGTTCATCCTCACCGCGTATAGTACGTTTTGGCAATACTTGCCTCACATAGGGTTATAATATTCCAGTGGTTCAGGCTCACCAACGTCGTCGCTCTTATAGGTTTGTCACTCAGATTTACCATTCCTCATAGCAAGAGCGAATGATATGAGTAGTCGTCATGGTAGCTACTCCACGTCACACTCAAATCATTACCTTGTACTTGGTTTGGCGAATCTCGTAAGCTAACACTCAGTCATCCTCATCTCGTAAGCTAACACTCGGTCATCCTCACTTGTCCAACAGAATGTCGCCAATCTGTAAGATGGACCTGAGCTAAACTATCGATCCTCAAACCTATGGGCGTTGCGTAAGCTCCTACACAATGTAAGCTCACATATTGTTGATTCTTGAGGTCTTCTGCTCTCCTTGGTGTAACAAACTTTCCATCCAACATAGCTCGTAAAACTTCATTTAGTTCTCTAAGACCATCCTGGTTTGTCTCCTTTGAGATATTCCCGAAAGTCCAATGCTTCTTGCACCTTGGGGTAGAGGTTTCATTGTGTTAATAGTTGATTGTTCCTTCACACAAATAGGGTATAATCCAAGTTGTGTGACAACCTTCAGTTGGAACGACTTATATCTCAATAAGTGCACTGGTTGGGTTTAGCATGGAAGAGTAGAGATAGGAAGATCTAAGAGAAATATTCCTACCCAACCCAGCAGATCAAGGCAATTCATCTTACAAACAACAACTAGCAAGCATCAAGCAACATGGTTCAAACACAAACAAACAAACAATCTAGTATTACCATACCAACTAAGTTGATATGATCAATACACTATCACGTTATCGTGGTTCTAACAAAGTATCTAAATGGTGGTCTCATCTATTTCTTCATTGAATCTCTTCAAGTTCTTTGACCTTCAGTATGGTGGAACTGTCTTGTGGGGAATCTTCATTAGTCTGACATCAATTGAGTTGAATCCACCAATAACGGTCATTTGAAATGGGGAAAGATGTCTTAGAAAGTGAATAGTAGATGAGAGTATAAGAAGGATAAATTGTAAATATTTTATTTTCAGAAAAGTTGAGTAACATTTAATTTCAATTCTAGGTCTTTTCCTAGTTCTAATCCAAACCTAGGGTTTCGAACCTACAGGCAACACAATGCTCTGATACCATCTGTAGCGACCTTGCCTTTTTAAAAATGGCCAAGATCCCTGTGTTCTGTGCTAGTCCCTGGATCGAATAGCTAGCACCACAGTTCAAGATGTAATATCATGCAAATGCGTCAAATATCTATTACATCGAAGATCCAGAAAAATAAACATTACAAGTTGCATAGCACAAGGCTAGCATAATACAAAGTTCAGCAGCGGAAATCATATAATAGCATGGAGCCCTCATCATCTTCATGTGCCACAGGCAGACATGTTGGTTGCAGACTCGAAACCTATAGCGTTCCTTACTTATCATCAGACGAACCTGCAACGGTAAAAGCGTTGCAGCCAAAAATTGGTCAGAACCATTTGAATGGATCTGGCAAATGATACTTGTGGACTCATAAAGGCAAACTTCTAACAACTACATGCATATCTGGCTGGTGGAGTTTCAAGGCTAGTTGCATAAAGCAAATTTTATCCTACTTTTCATAAAACCTTTTTCAATTTTGACTTAACATTATGAGACACTCCCATGGAATGCATCCAGTGTCTCATTTACCCAAGTTCACCCAACAAGTTTTATTACTGAAATTGGAATGAGTGAGATCTTCTGTCGACAACCTTATTTGGTCACTCGTGATTGTCCATTACCGAGGACACGGCTAAGATCTTAGTTTTAAATAACTCTCGAGAGTTTGTGGCACTTTCCCCACTAGACTCGATCAACCCATTCTATCCTTAACCCTCATTTAGTGAAAAGGAAAGGAGAAGATCAAGATGAGACTTTTCAGAAGTGTTTTCCCATGGTACTCTAGCGAGATCACTGCCGTCCTACCCCTCTACATCATCAGATCTCACTGACCCAGGTCCACACAACGTACTCCGTCAAGACAGAGCCCATATGACTAGTGGTTGCACGGTCGGGCAAACAAACACGGTGTGACATTAATCTCAAACCCTAGGTGGCCTTCCACAAGTGCACATATTCAGGTAAAACCATGGAAATGGCCCTAAATAGCCACTCAACTTCGCCTCCGTCATACGGACCAATACCACCTAGGTAGTTCATTAATTTAGTAGAATTTTCCTTAACTCAACTACAATAAAACACTTCACTTTTGCAGCAAGCAATTCCACTAAAATACATAGGTCACTAATCAACTAGTCATGTGGCTATCCTGACAGGTTTGCATAGCATATATATATAGCAGTAGTGATAAGCCTATCATGCATACTATTGAAATAGTCTACCATGCAGATATAGTAAAATAGTAGGTCATTTATGCTGGAGTATCACTTGCCTTTTGAAACTTGTCGTTGCTCACACACTCTTTTCAACGTAACTCGTATCTCTCTGTTCAATCTATATAGTACAAACAGATAACAATCAACAAACAATACAACAATCAAGTAATACAAACATAAGAGCAAACATGGATAGAACACAAGGGTAAGTAGGTTGATGGTCTAGGTTTTAATATTTGATTCAATATGCAAAAAGAATCAATGCATTAGGGTTTGTGGTTTTCCATTGAGGGTCAAGGATGGTCTAAAGTCAAGAATAGGTTTGAAGGGTGGCTCAAGGATTCTAAGGGTTGGTTTTGATCTCTCTGGACAGAAGCAATTATTTGGGTATTTTTCTAATAAGAAAACAAATTAAAAGGATTTATAGGATTTAAACTATAGCAAAAATACTCAAATTGAGCCTCTGATTTTTAAATCATCAAAATAAAGCCCAAAAATAATATAAAATAGAGGAACTATATTTCAAATATTTTAAGGTTTCTAAAACTATTTTTCTTGCAATTTTTGGACTTATAGAAATAAAGTTATGTCAAAATTACTCAAATCACACATTTGAAAATTAAATAATTTTAAATTGGCCAAAACAGAGAACTAACAGTTTTAAAATAATATACAGGTTAAGAGGTTTTCAAAAATATAAAGTTTGCTAAATTTGGCTAAACGGTTGAAAGGATATGATTTTTGCAAGATTGGCTATTTTCTGCAATTTTTATTAATTTTCTGGGACGAATTGACCGGGTTTGACCGGACTGTCTACGTGGCGCTGACGAGGCGCTGACCGTGCAGTGACGCAGCAGTCACGCGGCGCGATGGGATTGGCCGGACCGGTTCACAAGTCGATCTAATCTGGGTCGTTGATTCAAGATCGGACGGACGTGGACGAGGGCGTACGCGACGGCGGCGGTGCTCACCGGTGACGACAATGGCGGCGACGGACGTCGAGGCTCTGGTCGTTCTGCTGCTCCTACAGCTCATCCACGTTGTCTTGCGTGCTCCCCTCCTCGCGGCGAAGGCGACAGCGTGCTTGAGGGCGTCTCTAACTGGACTAAAAGACGGCGATGATGACTTCCCGAGTTTCAGTTCTGGCGGCGCTCCGGGGACGACCACGAGCTTCCTGGTTCATCGTTTTCAAATCGAAGAAAAGGGACGGGTGAGAAAAACATAGGGCTAACTAATAGACATGGTTACAGAACCCGGGGTGGTCCGAGATGACGAGTCTAACCTCCAAAGCTCAACAATGGCGGCCGGCGACGAGATCCAATCGAGCTCAAAATTAGGGCAGCCTGGCGGCGGATATTCGGGGATTTTGGGGGGAGATGGAGTGCGGGGCTGTTGGTCTTTTATACCCGGAGTTTGGTGGCGAGAAGATAAGGAATCGGAACGAAATCGACGATTCTTGGGGGCAGTTCGGTACGGGATGAACTTGCGTTCTTCCTGGAAGTCGTTCTGACCTGGGAGACGATGATGCTGGGCCAATCAGGTTGCTGGGCTGCTGCTGGGCCAGCTGGCTGCTGGCCACCTTCTTGGGCCGTGCTGGCCGGCCGGTCCGATCTTTTTTTTTTCTTTTGGTCTTTTCTATTTTCTGTTTCTTTCTTTGAGGTATGAAAACAACTCCAAAATGAGTAAAATAAAATACAGAAGAAATCCTGTGAGTTATGGTTTAGAAAATAGAGTCACTTAGCATAGTTTTCTCAAGTAAGAAAAATAGGAAAGTAGGTGTGTGCTTATTCTATATATATAATACACCGATAAAAATCTTTTCTGAGAAACTTGGGAAAATACCTTTTAGGAAAACTTATCCAGAGTAGGGTATTTTGGCACTGTTTACTGCCATCAAATAAAATCAAAATTTTTTGAAATATCTAAACATTGCATAAAGGCCTATTTGTCACCTTTATGTCATTTTACCAAATAGGGTTTTGAATCTCCTTTTTAAAATAAAAATAAAAATCCAGAAGGTATCATTTTCTTGATAAAATAATTTAGTACAAATCTTTTTATTAAAACAATAGTTTGATAAAACCTTTGAAAACATTTTACTCATTTTAAATCACGGGCTTGCCAAAATGGCTTAAATAAAATCAAGGAAACAAATAGTATTATTTTTCATGATAAAATATAATGAAATCAATTTTCATAATTTAAACAAGTTTTGACAAAATCATTTTAAATACTTTGAAACCCTTTTCTAAAATATTTGTAGAATTTAAATAATTTATAAAGTCATATTTTATAGCTTTATAAGAGTAAGATTTATGAACTCCTTTTGTTTCCAATAAAAACCATAAAATACTATGAGTAATATCATTCAAAATAATTACTCATTTTTTCGTAATAAAATAATTTAGTCTAAAACATTTTTATAAAAGAGAATTTGGGAAATCCATTTAAATACAAGTACCCATTTAATCATGGGATTTAATAATATCAAAATAATTATTTTATTTCCAAAACTTGAAAATAGAAGATAAAGGAATAAAATACCCTTGAAGATTTCAACATAATACTTTATAAGATGTTTTCTTGATTTTTTGGAGACTTTCCTTATTTAATAATAAAAGTTTTAAAATTTTGTGATTTTTAAAACATTCCAAAGTTTTGGGATGTTACAGCCAACTATATGTTTATGATATTATATTTGGCTCATCTAACAAAGCTTTTAATGATGAATTTTCAAAGCTTATGACCGATAGGTTTGAGATGTCTATGATGGGCGAGTTGAAGTTCTTCCTTGGATTTGAGATCAAGCAATTGAGAGGAGGGACTTTCATTAGCCAAGCAAAATATATTCAAGACGTGCTCAAGCGGTTTAATATGGCCGATGCTAAGGAGAAGAAGACACCTATGGATACCAAATGCCATCTACAACTTAACCCAAAGGGTATAGATGTGGATCAAAAGCTCTACCGCTCCATGATAGGTTCGTTGCTTTACCTTTGTGCATCTAGACCCGATATTGTGTTGAGTGTAGGTGTGTGTGCAAGGTATCAAGCGGCTCCTAAAGAAAGCCACATGTTGGCGGTCAAAAGAATCCTACGATATTTGGTTCATACCCCAAGGTTTGGTTTGTGGTACCCAAGGGATTCTTCTTTCACTCTTCGTGGGTTCACGGATTCGGATTGGGCCGGTGACCAAGATGATAGGAAATCAACTTCCGGGGCTTGCCAATTTCTTGGTAGGTCCTTGGTGAGTTGGTCTTCTAAGAAGCAAAATTGTATCTCTCTCTCCACCGCCGAAGCCGAGTATGTGGCCGCCGCTAGTGCTTGCACTCAATTGTCATGGATGAGGCAAACTTTAAAGGAATACGGTGTCAATTGTGACAAAGTGCCTCTTTTGTGTGACAATGAGAGTGCTATCAAGATCGCCTACAACCCGGTGCAACACTCAAGGACCAAGCATATTGAGATTCGTCATCATTTCATTCGAGATCATGTTGCCCGTGGAGACATTGAGCTAGCATATGTGCCAACCAAGGACCAACTTGCCGACATTTTCACGAAGCCACTTGATAAACCAAGATTCACTTATTTGAGGAATGAGCTAAATATCGTGGATTCGAGGTGTTTGGCTTGACCATCTTGCATACACACCTATAGTTTCAACTTCTATCTTGGTCTAGGTGTAGGCATGAATTTAGGGGGAGTGTTGTCCTAATTATTGGGCTCTCCCTCCCCCCATGATGCCTATATTAATGATTTCATTTTTCTACTCTATATTCAATTTCATGAATTGTGAGCTTAAATGATGAGTTTTGAGTGAGAACCCAAGATACATCTTCGCGGTGTCTCACTCTTCATACTCATATATGGTGGCCTAGGCCACCGACCTCCTCGGTGGGGAGTTGCCTCTTATTTGGTGTTTATTTGGTTTTTCTAGACCTATATGTGTCACTATGTGTGTGCGATGGAACAACACTCATGTTTGGCATTTCTTTGTTGCATCTTGCAAACATGAGTGTAGTACCATACTATGACAGTTTGAGCTCTCATCCTAAGCCCCATCTCTTCCCTAAAAAGCCATTCCATATCTAAAACTCTAAATTCCCTCTAAAACAAAATATCTAGTTTTTTCTGTCTGGAGCGGAACTACCGGCCATATCACCGGTACTTCCGGCCACGCGGAAATTTCAGCGGTTTTCCCGTCTGAAAATCCCGCGCAGGCGGAAGTACCGGCCCGATCGCCGGTACTTCCGGTGCGGCGGGTTTGAGTGACTTAAGGGATCGGGCCAGGGGAGAAGGAACCCTAACTCCTTCTTCTTCCCCCCTGCACCCCATCTCTTCTCTCACTCCTCTCCCAGCCGCCGGCCACCCAAGGGCTCCCGTGCAGCCCCTCCGGTGACCCTCCGTCAGATCTGGTCCGAGGGAAACGTTCCCCTCGTCATCCTCCTCCATGGCATCCGGTATTTGTCCTCTCTCACGCTCATTCTAGTCTTTATTAATTTGAATCTAGATGTGATGTTGGACATGCCCTAGATGCACGATTGCTTAAGTTCAATCTTGTTTGGAGTATGTTTTGGACCGCCACTAGATGTTGTTAGTTGTCTAGAGTAGGTTTTTCATGTAAATCTTGGAGGAATCTCTAGTACCTAGTGAAACCCTAGCTCCTCACCACTCTTGGGCTCTTGTGCTTGGGTGTGACGTGGGGTGTCACCGGGGTTTCCCTCGGTACTATTGGTGTTCTCAAGTTTCACATGGTCTAACTACTCTTGATAACTACGTTGTTTTATTGTGAATTTATTGTCTCTTCTAGTTCCCTCCCTACCTTTGTGCTTACCTTTGGAAACCAACTCTGCAAATTAGTTGTATTGTCGTCAACACCAAAAAGGGGGAGATTGAAAGAACATGTGCCACCCCCATTGGTTTTGATGTTGACAACAATACAATTAAGTGCCCTGATGTTGAATCTCAGTTGTGCAGGATTTTCAAAAGAGTCATCGCGAAAAGATGTGCAAAGAGGTATTTTCTGCGTTCACCGGAAGTACCGGTAAAGCCACCGGTACTACCGCTGAAAACTTCCGGCGGCACTTCCGGTGGCAATTCCGCTTATGAAATTCCGGTACTGGAATGCCCCGGAAGTTGCACCGGAAGTAGCACCTGTACTTCCGCTAAACCGGAAGTATCGGGGTGATCAGCGGTACTACCGCTGGCTACTTCCGGAGCCACTTCCGGAATCAGTGCCACTTATGAAAATGAGCTTCTATACCGTTTCCGGAAGTAGCACCGGAAGTGGCACCGGTACTTCCGCCAAACCGGAAGTACCGGCCCTCCCGGCGGTACTTCCGTGCGGGAACTGGATGACGCCGAAGAAGGCCGTTGACTGAAGGACCGGAAGTACCGGCCCTCCTGGCGGTACTTCCGGCGTTGCGGGATGAAGAGACCTCCCAACGGCCAGAAGATGCCTCCAACGGCCAGTTTGTTATGAAGGAGTATAAAAACTCCTTCACCTACCTTGGAAAAGATAGCTTGTTCATTTCTCTCATTTTCATTAATGCCCTAGCAAGGTCAAGCTCAAATTTCATAGATCTCTGAATCCCTCCACCCAAACTCGCTGATTCTTGGAGGATTGAAGGAGAACGCCCCGATCTACATCTTCACCGAGCAGTTTTCTTTTCCCCCCTCTTTCTCTTGAGGGATCTTGTTTCTAGGGTTAGCTTTGTGTTACCCTAGTTTCTTGTGCTCACTTGTTGTTGTATTCGTGACAGTGTTGTTGATTTGGGAGCCCCCAATTCAGTTGTGGGTGTCTGCCCCAAGAACCATGTAAGGGCTCTGGATTCCTCCTTGAAGGACTCCGAATAGTGGAAGGTGAACCAAGCCTTTGTGGCAAAGTTCATCGGAGAATAGGGTGAGGCCTTTGTGGCGTTGAGTAGGCCTTTGTGGCGAGCTCACACCCCTCCAACGAGACGTACTCCCTTAACAAGGAGGAACTCGGGAATACATCCTTGTCTCCGCGTGCTTCCCTTTGGTTACCTCTTTCCATCTATCTTGTTCTTACATTGTGCTACTTGTTTAATCGTAATTGCCATCTTGTCATATAGGTAAATTCATCGTAGATGCATGTCTAGATAATTTACCGTTTTGCTAAAGCCAAAAATTGAAAAAGATTTAAAATTTGGTGTAGCACCTATTCCCCCCCCCCCCCTCTAGGTGCCCATACGATCCCTTTCAAGCTTGTCTAAAGAAAAGTAGGATTCAAGAACACAAAATTTTGTCAGGTTGCAAAATAATATTCATGATTTACTTGTCATGTTTGAGAAACAGGACATACCTACGAAACTACAAAGAAGAAATAGAAGCCTTAAATACAAAAGTGACTAAGAGTCATCCTATGTTAAGTTTAAATCACAAAGTAATTGTTACTTGATTTTGTGAAAGTGATGTTTCACATATTTATCCCTCAAAAGGGGTTTTGTAGAGAATAAATAAAACTTAAGGCTAGCAAAGTACTAGTGTTTCGTATATGAGTTCTCGAATTTTAAAAGTTAATTAAGAATTTTGGAGGTGTCCAAAATATCGAGAAAGTGCATAAGAAACTGAGTGGGATCTAATTAACATATGTGGTGACATATATTAAGTTAGAGCAGAAACTATTTTCCATGATCAAAATATGTGGTGACATATGTTTGAGTGGGAGCTAGTTAATCATGGTCAAATATAAGGATAACATATTTCTGAGTGGGAGCCAAAGTGGTTTCACAATTTAATATGTGTATGGTGTATATTTGAGTGGGAGTTTACAACATCTTGTTTGTGTGAAATGGAGATTTCATAAATGTTGTAAATAAGTCAGGAACCAAAGTATAACTTATGAAGTTAGGTTGAACGTCAAATATCCATGGGGATGGATGTATCTATGGAGGATATATATGTTTGATTAAGCGTTTATGTCAGGATGTTTAACCTAAGTAAGATTTTGAAGGAGTTCAAAATGGAACAAGTAAAGGAAGGTTTATTTGCTTGTGAGAAATAGGTGAAACATTGAATTGATAACTCAGTACAAAATGATGGTTGGAGGATATGTTAGTGTTCGCTATGAATTGTTCATAGGACTAAAACATATAAGAACCATGTGTTTGTATTTGACGATATGTGACCCAAGTTCTTGGTTAGAAGAACTTGTTAACTGAGGAGTCATTTTTCATGGAGTTGAGATAATAGAATCTAGAGATTGGTGGACTTGGTTGAAGTCATAAAACCAAACTAGATTGGGATCTCATAATAGCAGAAGCGCGGCGAAAGCGTGATCGAAAATATCGAAGTGACATGATTGCACTGTCGATTTGTGAGTCTACAACATATAGGAGTATATGATTAATTCAAGGATTAAAAGATATAATATTGTGGTTTGAGAAATTTTATTTCAAGACTGAGTGAGTTCCGGGTGCACATGCTATGTGAAAGTCCTCTTGACTGATCATACGTCATGTAGGCATGGAAGGGAAACGAAAATCTCACTCTATAACCAAATATATTATATTCATCATATGATGATGATATGAAGTTTATCATGTGATGATATGAGGTTTATCATGTGATGATAGGTAATGTAATGTCAAATTAGGTGACATTGACGTTTTGCAAAGAACATAAAGAACTGTATAGTACAGAACACGGACAGAACCTCTTCCACGAGCAAACATGATCAGCACTGAGACTCCATGAGTGTTAGACACCATGAGTGTTGGATCGAGAAAATGTAAACTAGATTATTGACTCTAGTGCAAGTGGGAGATTGTTGGGAATATGCCCTAGAGGCAATAATAAAATGGTTTATTAGCATATTCATGTTTATGATAATAGTTTATTATCCATGCTATAATTGTATTAACCGGAAACATAATACATGTGTGGAATATAAACAACCAGATGTCCCTAGTGAGCCTCTACCGGACTAGTTCGTTAGTCAAGAGATGGTTAGAGTTTCCTAACCATGGACTTGTTATAGTCACTTGATAACGGATTCATATCATTAGGAGTAATGATGTGATGGACAAGACCCAATAATAAAGAGTTGCAATTGATCGTGTCACACAGTTTAATTGCCAACGCTTTTAGTATACCAAGTATAGTTTCCTTAGAGCATGAGATTATGTCACTCCTGTTTACCTGAGGAATACTTTGTGGACATCAAACGTCACTTCGTAACTGGGTGATTATAAAGGTGGCTTTCAGGTATCTCCGATGGTATTTGTTGGGTGACATGAATCAAGATTGGGATTTGTCCTTCCTTGTGACGGAAAAGATATCTCTAGGCCCTCTCAGTAATATAGCATCAGAAAGGTTGCAACCATGTGATTAAGTGTTAATCACGGAGATCCTATATTATGGACGAGTAAAGATAATTTGCCAGGTAACGAGATTGAACCAGATATGGAGATATCGACGATCAAGTCTCGGGCAAGTTAAATATCGGTGAGACAAAGGGAATCGTATACGAGATTAAGAATCTCCGGCATCGTGGTTCAATCAATAAAGAACTTCGTTGAATATGTAGGAGTCAATATGGGCATCCCGGTCCCGCTATTGATTATTGATATGATCATGTCTGCATGTTCTCGAACCCGTAGGGTCACACACTTAACGCTCCGATGTAGCTAGGGTTAGTGATGAGATAATTGATGATATGAACGAATGGTGATTCGGAGTCTCGGATGGGATCCTAGACGTCACGAGGAGTTCCGGAAGAGTCCGGAGAATAAGATTCATATAAGGCAAGTGGTTTCCGGAGGTATCGGAAAAGTTCCGGAATATTTGCATAGGATACCAGACGGTTCTAGAAAGTTCTAGAGGAGTCTAGAAGTGGGACACACCTAATGTAGGGGGCCCACATGGACCAAAGGGGGTGCAGCAACCACTTGGGCTACGCACCACCCAAAGACCCACATGGGCCTAGCCGGCCAAGGCAAGGGAAGGGGAGGCCAAGTCCTAGTTGGACTAGGTGGCCAGCCACCCCTAGTTGGAAAGGGCCCAAGCCCAAGTCCACTTAGGACTCAACTTGGGGGCCAAGCAAAGGGGGCCGGCCAGCCCTCCTCCAAACCCTAGCCGCCCCCTATATAAAGAGGAGAGGGGAGGGGGTGCGGCACACCCTTGGCTGCCCCTCACCTAACCCTAGCCACACCCCTCCTCCACCCTAGCCCTAGCCGCACGCCACCTCTCCCCGGAGGGCTTCCGCCGCCTAGATCTACACCTCTAGCCGCACCACCCCTTTGCCCAAGGGGCTGCTGCGCCTCCTCCTCTCCCTCTCCCTCTCACGTGGCTTGGCGAAGCCCTGTCGGACGGAGCACTACACCATCAACGCCACTACAACCATCGTGGTGCCGAGATCCATCTAGCCACGTCCTCCTCGCTTGCGGGATCAAGGAGTGGACGTCTACATCGAGCCGTACGTGTGGATACCGCGGAGGTTCTGCCCGGTGTGGCACTTCATCGGATTGGATCTTCGAGGAAATACATCTCCTCGCGACTAGATGAGTCTAGTTGCGGCGATCGACTAGCCAACCCCTACACCGACAAAACGCGTTTGTTCGATCTTCAAGGGTAAGAGATTGGATCTCGCCTTCGCTACCTTCGTCTAATAGATCTAGATCATTGGGGTTTCTTCCGCTTGTTTCATAGGAAAATTTTTGTTTTCGATGCAACGACCCCTTCAGGCGCTCGCGGTGTTTACCCCGTCGGGGTTTCGGCATCCAGTCCCGTGGGGACATCAAGTACTTCGACCTGAAGCAGCTCGAGTCCGCGCAGAACTGGAAGAATAGGTGGTTATACGTCACCGACGTCCACCAGCCCGGGCAGAAGTACGGGGTTCCCCCGTTCCCTGCTGGCGTGACCGTGACGAAGAAGAACTCTTGGACGCATCGCCCAAATGCCCGAGAGATCAAGGAGTCCGATCCCCTCAAGTCTCGGGTGTCGAGGTTGATGAAGACTGCCGGCAAGGAGGTAAGTGGCGTTCACCTCATCGCCACTTTCATCAGAAGGTGGGTGCACCCGATTCAAGCTCGGGCGCACCCGTTGTTCGAGTTTGCTGGAGCCGCCGACGTGACGCGCACGTCCGCGGAGGAGTTGTCCATGGGCGAGGTCGAGTCTCGTGTTTTCGCACTGACCCTGCTCAAGGTCGGCGAGGCGAACGTCCTTGAATCGCCCGTGGTGCCATTCGGCCTCGAGAACCCTGTTCCAGAGGTGTGTGCTTTGTTCTTGTGTTTCGTTTCTCTATTTGCTGTGCTTGCCGGTATTTTGATTGTTGATAGAGAGTCTTTGTTTTTCTGCTCGAAGGGCTTCTCGACGTTTTTCAGCCTTCCTCCTCTTCCTGAGGAGAAGGGGACTTCCGTGGCCCCTGACTTGCGGGATGATCCTGATGAGCAGGACATTTCTGTTTGTTCCGCTGCGTCGGTCGAGGATGCAAAGGCCGCGGACAGTGATGAAGTTCCTCTCGTCCGCCGCAAGCATTTCCGCGGTGCTGGCTCCAAGGCAGCGGAAGAGTAGAAGCAGGGTCCCGTCGCGGAGGGTTCCAGTTCATCGTCGCCTCCTTCTCGTGGCGACGAGGAGGTCCCTCCAGCACGTGATCCCGTGGAGCCTCTGCCGAAGAAGACTCGTGCTGCTCTGGACTGCTTCAACCCTGCCGCTCTGCTGAGAGTCCTTAGCTCGTAAGTTTTCAACTGCTGCTTTCCCTTTCTTGCTGGTTAGAGTTTCTATTTGAAATTCTTTGCTTATCGTGTGCTCATCGGCAGGGACTCTTTCTCTGGTGCGACTCTGCCGCCCAATGCGGGCAAATGGACGGACGAGGGCGACAGCGTGGGGGCTCGTCGTGCGGAGACAACGGCTCCTCCACCGCCGTCTGATCCCGATGTCACGCCAGCCGCAACTGCTTTGGCTCCTGGCGATGCCCTTGCCACCATCGCCAATGCTCCTCCGCTTGCTTCAGCCGAGCATGTAAGTAATAAATACTTTTTGTTTGCATCGGGTGCGCGACAGCGCTCCCGATGGGAGTATCCCCCGAGTCTATAGTCAACTAGGAACAGTTGGGTATAGACTCTAGACTGATCTTTCTCATTTGTTTCTTTGCTTTTTGTCTGTGATTTATCGGGCGCGCAACAGCGCTCCCGATGGGAGTAGCCCCCGAGTCTGTGGGCGACTGAATTTAGTCGTGTATAGACTCGAGTTCTTCCACTGACTCTTTTTTATCTTTGTTTGGTGCAGCCTATGACACTCAAGCTGTTGGGTATCGGCCGCCGTTTCGCGGCCATGGAGGCGGAGAAAACTCGCCTGGACCGAGAGTCCGCCGAACTCCGAGGTTTGTCCTTTGTCTTCCGCTGCTTGGGAGTGTTTTTATTGCTATTTGTTTTAACGCCTTTTGTCTGCAGAGTTGTTGGCGCAGTCGCGATGCGAGAGGGAGAACGCCTCGCAACAGGCTGCTATCTTCAAGGAGCAGCTGGTCACCGCCGCGGTCACGAAGGAGGCGGCCGATGACCACAAGCAGGCCTTGGTGCAGCGCCTCTGTGCAGCGAGCAACTCCTTGTTGGGTAAGTGTTAACTCTGCTTTTTTCTGTTCTTTCTGCTACACCCCAAGTCAGAGACTCGGGGGCTGCACGTCATCAAGACGATGGAAGAAAGCGCAAGATAATCAAAAGACATAAAATTTCGACCCGTCTTGATACTCAAGCCGGCCCAAAATTCGGGGGCTAGACATGGTGAATATCATCACCAAGACGAGCGCAAGCTCTAGCACAAAGGCCCAACAATCACAAAGAAAATGATACTAAAGATAGCAACCAAGAACAGGGAACATATTCATATTACGACAGGTAGCACATCAAGGCAGTCATCAACCCAGAATAACAAGTTCTACAAATACGCCCGGCATTCCAGGGGAGCAAGTAAATCAAGGAGCAGCAGCATCGGTGGCGGCAGCAGTGTCGCCGGCTCCAACGTCTTCAGCCGGCCGTGACGCCGAGGGCGGTTCGGCAGGCACAAGCTGTGTCAGGTCCACCACCTTGGCGATCCGCTCCGAGGCCATGCGAATCTCTAGGCGAAGACCTTCAAGCGATGTGCCTATGCGAAAGCCTCCAGCCAGCATATCCACTTGCACCTGAGGATACCAGGATTTCACCAGGGCCAACGCCATATCGCTACCGCCTCGGGCCGCCATCTCCACCTGTTCGTCGATTCCAGCAGAAGCCCCGTCAAGGCGGCACGATAGTTCGCACAGAGTAGTTGGGAGAGGGGTGTCAGGCCACAGGTTCTCGAGCACGCCACCGGCTGCATCCCTCAGCATGTCAAGACGGGAAGCGGCAGACGGCAACGCTCCAGCGGCAGCACCAGAGGTTTCAGGCAGCGTATGTGCGAAAGCAACAGCCTTCTGGACTTGAGCGTCTGCCTCGGGATAGAAGCCTGTAAGTCAAGCCAGCAAGATCAGAAAGGAAAGGCCGTCGATAGGATGGAGAAAAAGGGGAGATGTTTTACCAAGAATGATCTCGTTGACGCGCTCCGCTTCAGAGACGAGGCTACTCACGAACTGCTCGTGCTCAAGCTCGCATCCTCTGGCCGCCTTGGCAGTTTCGTCATGCGCATTCACGGCCTCCTTCAGTTTGAGCCTCAGGTCCTCCCCATTCATTCGAAGGGTCTCGATCTCGCTTTGCCTCTGCTTCTCTACTTCTTGCAGCCATTTTACCTCTTCAACCAGCCGAGCAATTTCAAGGCGGCGCTCCTCGGAGACCTCCGCCGCCGACTGGAGATCGACCACAGAGAGCGCATGAGCTGCATCCTTTTCCTTCAGCTTCTCGTTGAGCACGGACAGAGGGACAGAAACGGATAGCTGTTTCTTCAAGCCGGCGAGGGAAGTGGGGTCACCTAACGAAACAGGGTTAGCAACAAGCCAAGAGACCGAAGAAAAAACGAAAACACCAAGGACAAAGCCGGCAGAAGAACAAGATTGTACCTTTGGCAGCGTCGAGCTCCCGCTTAAGCATCGCGATTTCTTTGGCAGCATTGCCAAGAGCACACTCCACCGATGAGCGAAGCAAGGTGACGTCAGCCAGCTGATCCTTCGCCCTCTTCTCCATCAGCACCGCCAGGGGGAAATGCCCCGATGCATCCAACCTATCCGGTGAAGGGCCAGAATAAAGGGGAGTGCATTCCAGGGTCGCCTGGCGAGGGCCAGGGAGCAAGCTCATCACCACCGCCATGGCGATATCCTTGGCTGTCTCTGCAACAGCCGAAGAAGGAAGGGGGAAGGGGCCGCCTTCACCCCCAGATCCCGACCAAGGAGCCACCTTGAGGGCAACCACCATTGCGGCGTCGTCCTCACCAGCGACCCGAGACTCAAGATCAACCAAAGGGGAGGTGCCTCTGACGGCGCCACGGCGTCCATCGCCACCTCCACCGCCGCCTTCGCGGGTTCCGAGGGCAGGTCGACCGCCTGCGCCTTGGGGATCTCCTTCGCGGGCTCCGAGCCGGAGCTGGCGACGGCAGCCGCCCTCTCCTCGCCGATTGCAAGCGGCTCCATACATGATGACAAAGGGATCACGACAAAGAACATTGATCACCGGGGTGAAATACCCCAACGCTAGCACTCACCCGTCGCGCGTGCCCAGAACCTCCGGCTTCCTCCTTCGTATGCGCTTCGATGATAGGGCAGACGTGCTGCTGGATGACCGTTTCACGCCACCAGCGGGCGTCTCCACCGCCCTCATGGGAGCGACAGGGGTGTCGGACGGTTGCACCAGGGCGGACGGCTCCACTACATACTCAGACTTGGCCTTCGCGGCCTCCTCGGCAGCCAATTCCGCCTTCGCCCTCCCCTTGGCCTCCTTAGCAGCAACCAGCTGTTCCACGGTCATATGGGCATCCATCGCCTCCCGGGCCAAATCCGCCTGCGCCAGATACGCATAAATAGCCTTTTCCATATCCTCAACACTCAAGTCATGATCAGGATCAACTGCAAGAGTAGGATTAACCACCTGGGCGCTGGTCCCACCAGCAAGGGCCTTCAGCCTTTCCGCTCCCTCCTCCTCCTTCTGCTTCGTGGCGATCTTGGTTCTGCCTTCCTCCACAATAGCATCAACTTTCTTCTCCGCTGCCAATCTCCCGAAGGGCGCCAAACCGGCCGTAGTGGGCCGGGACGGCATGGAGGACAGCTTCTTGGCGGGCAGCACGCCCCGCTTCATGAATGAGCCTCCCCGCTTATGGGACACGGGGCCTACATCGACATCGGCGGCCGACTTCGACCGCCTATCCTTCAAAACCTGCTTGGAGGGCACCGCTTGAGCCTTCCGCGCCGCCGCCTCCAACTCTTTGGTCTTACGGGAGGATGGCGCTGGCTTGGAGGCTGGCACAGAAGAAGAACCCTCAGAGTCCAGCTCGGAACCACTGGAGAGGTCCACTACCACGCGCGCGCGACCGCCAATTTGCTCGGCGACACTGAGCCCAGGGGACTTACCGCGGGACGACGAAACCGGAGGCGGAGCGTCGCGCTCAAGGTCTTCGTCCCTATAAGCTGCCGAATCGGAGTCGGAGCCGGTCGAGGGGACAGGACTCGTCGTGGCACGGGCGCCGTCATCGTCGCCTCTCCCGCTTTTGCCAGCATCGGCACCCCCGTCGGACGATTCGGTGGTGTCCCCATGCTTCTCCACGGGCCTCCTCACGTCAGGGACGGCACGGGCGCCGTCATCCACTTCTTCCTCGGTGGCGGCATCTGTCTCTTCCTCCGCCTGCTCGTCAAAGTTTTCCGCCTCCAGGATGGCCGCCAAGTCCATAGAAAAGGGACCGCAGACGTCATGTTCGAAGACGATCTCAAAATCTTCAGCACTCTGAAGCTCGCAAAGCTGCACGACAAGCCGACTAGGTCAGGCGGCAATCGGACCAAAAAGTTGAAGACGGACTAAGGGATGACTAACCTCAGGGGCTTGTTCCGAGCGAGTGAACGGCGGAAACCCAAACTTCCAGCTCTACCCGACTAGGTCAGGCGGCAATCGGACCAAAATGATGCGGGCAGCCCACTTGTGCAGGCTGTCCGGCTTCGACACCTCCCACTACTAGGAAACTAGCTATAGGTGGAATGCTATTTGTGGCGCACCATTATTCCATGCGCCACTAAATTGGCATGCGCCACAGAAATATGTCTTTCTGTGGCGCATGCGTCTAGATGCGCCACAGAAATATGTCTTTCTGTGGCGCATGGGGCCACATGCGCCACAGAAAGACATATTTCTGTGGCGCATCTAGACGCATGCGCCACAGAAATATGGTGGCCCCGGCACCAATTATTGGGTGGGTGCCCTTTCTGTGGCGCATCCAACTCCATGCGCCACAGAAAGTTACATTTCTGCGGCGCATGTTGATCCATGCGCCATAGAATGCCAGCACTTAGGCATTTTGCTGGGCTCTCCCCTTTATCTTCCCGGCCTTCTCCTTCCTTTCGCCCCCAACACACCCGCGCACGCCCCCCTCGACGCCCAACCGCCGGCCGCCGCACCACCACCGCCCCAACTCGCTGCCACCGGCCGCCCCAGCCCAATCCTTCCGCCGCGGCACCTCGACCCCCACGAGGAGCACCTCCACCGCGCCCACCGGCCTGCCACCTCGACGCCGCCGCCACCGCCGCCCTCCACACGCCGTCTTCTCCATCCCATGCATCCCCGAGGTGCTGCTCCTCTCCATCCCCTCCCCGAGGTGCTGCTCATCTTCCATCCCTTCCACGGTCGGCCGTCCTTGCGCCCGCTTCCGCCGTCCCCTCCTCCTCCCCCTCCTCTCCCGGCGGCCGGTGAGCACTGACCCTCCTCCTCCCCCTCCTCTCCCTGCGGTGAGCACCGACCCTCCCCTTCTCTCCCTCCTTTGGCTCCTTGCCATTTCTTCCTGCTCCTCCATCCTCTCCCTTGCAAGCAAGGTGTTTGTGAAAATTCCACAAAGGGAAAATTTAGGTTTAGCTACTGTTTTTGTGGTCAAATTAATAGTTAGTTAGTTTTAGCTACTGTTTTAGATTAGTTAGTCAGTTTTAGCTACTGTTTTAGATTAGTTAGTTAGTTTTAGGTTAGTTTTACCTACTTTTTTAGCTACTGTTTTAGATTAGTTAGTTAGTTTTTTGATTATTTAGGTTTATCCACTGTTTTAGATTAGTTAGTTAGTTTTAGCTACTGTTTTGTGGTCAAATTAATAGTTAGTGTAGGTTAGTTAAAATTAGGTTAGTTTTGTGGTTAAATTAATTAGTTGTGGTTGTTTGTGCTCCGACCATCGTGTCGTGGAGATGTCGGCCGATGTAGATTTTTTGTGAAATGATTGCAGGTACCCCGAGAGGCCCTTGAGATTGCCGGAATGTCGATTAACTTCCGTTCCGGCAAATTCGGGTACTCTCCATATATCCTTTTTTTAGCAAAGGTCATGCTGAACTTTTTCGTAAATTTTGGCATGACTTTGTTAAAAAAGGGACATATGGGGTATCTTTATTGTGTTCATATTTCACAGTGGTGTTATCTTTATTGTGTTATGCATGCTTTATTTTTCTTTTTTCTTTTTTTCTAAAGCCGATGATTAAAATGTTGTGTGGCACACTATTTTAATCAGGTAGGTGCTAGCGGACCTTGTGATATGCACAAATAAACATCTTGTGCATACTTTTACTTGGTCCGCTTGCCCCGTACCTGATCAATGTGTGTCCAATCTAAATATGAGGCACAAATCCAAAATTATTTTTCTTCGAAAGCCGATGATTAAAATGTTGTGACACTAGGCATTTTAGCCTCCCTGCAGCGAACGGCACACAACGAGCGTCTACCTTTGTCACCGAACCCAATGGCTGGATTTAGCCTACCTGCTGGCATGTTCCCTGGCATTATTGTGTTGTCTTTGTTCACCGGCCTGCCATTGGATCCACCTCCTGTAGGTCGGTGAATAAAGACAATACAACGATGCTGTTGGAAACACAAGCCCTCAGGTAGTTTGAATCCAGCCACTGGATTTGGGTGACACAATGATGAATTGCCGAGGATCCTGCAGGTCTACTTGTGTGTCCGACCTAAGTATGAGGCGCAAATTTAAGTCATTTTTATTTTGTTTTGTCTTTTTCTTCCAATCTATGTATGAGGCATAAACTCGAATCTTTTTGTTTCTTCTCTATGAATTGACAAAGCCGATGATTTAAACTATGCCACGGTAAAGGCAAGGAGAGTGTCTACAATGCCTTGTAGTATATACAATTGGAGTGTTTGTATTAATACATGGTCTTATAGACACTCTTTTTGCCTTGTTTTGCACGGCAATGATATATGAGGCTTTCCATTGTTAACTTCTCGCATTTCGTAAATTTTAATATTACTTTTGTAACAAAATTTTGACTTAAGCATTTTTGACTTAGGTGTTCTCGGTGACGATGTCCATGTTGGACCAGAGGGGCGATGTGCGGGACTGGGCTCCACCGGGCTGGCACTGGGAGGTGCTACCTTCCGGGACGCGCAGCTTGGTGAGGAATCCAGGGTGACGTCGTCGACCCTGATCTTCTGTGGTGGCAGTCGCGTGGGCCACGCTCGGTGTAGAGGGAGCCGGCCCCCGAGGAGGAGGTACGTCACCGTATTAGGGAGGAGGACGAGCACGTCCGTCGATACATGTATCTGCTGGTTAGGCAGTATGACGGTAGGTGGTCGTTTCTTCAGAGGGTTCCTGCTCACGTGAGCTATGACCCTGTGAGGGTTCCTTCTCTTTGGATGCGTAGCGCCGCTGTCGACTCAGTACAGGTCGATGAATCAGAAGGTTCATGTTGAAATTAGCTAAGCTTCATGTATTAGCTACTGGATATGTAATAATATGATCGATGAACTATGATTGTGATCAACTTTGTGTAATAATATGATCGATGAACTATGATTGGAAATTGTGTATTTGTACTGGTTTATCAAATATTTCTCTCTATATAATATTGGAATATGAATTTCCTGTAATGTGATATATCTGTATTTTCTATAATATACTAGTTTTTTTCCTGTAATGATATATCTGTATTTTCTATATTATACCAGTATTTGTACGGCAGCAGAAAAATGAAAATACGGATGATATATTCTGTGGCGCACCGTTCGTGGTTTCTGTGGCGCATGAATTTCTGTGGCGCACGGGCGACATATGCGCCACAGATATATTTCTGTGGCGCACCCAGGAAGGTGCGCCACAGAAATATATTTTAGTGGCGAGACTTCTGTGGCGCATCCTTCTATTTCGCGGATGCGCCACAGAAAGGTCTATAAGGTGCGCCACTACTAGGCTGTTTCCTAGTAGTGTCCATGCTGACCCGGGTGGGATCCCGGGGACCAGAGTAGAAGCACATCTTGTGCGACCGAGCCTGCAGCGGAAATATCTGCCTTGACAGCCATGCCAGGGTCAGATCCCTGGACGTCAAGCCGGCATCCACCAACTCCTTCAGCCGGCCCAACAAGACTACTTCCAGGGCCTCGCCACCCAAAGGCTTCCGGCTCCAAGACTTGTGCGCCGGCAGCGAACCGGAGAAGGCCGGAAGGCCAATCTGATCAACACAGGAGAGATTCTGGACATAGAAGTAGGAGCTCTGCCACTTCTTGATGGAATCGGGCAGGTGGATCGTGGGCAGTGGCATGCTCTTCGTGTAGATGGAGACATCGCCGCAATCCTGCTACTGCCCAGCGGTCGTCTGAGCCCGCAAATAGAAGAACATGCCGAACACCTCCATGCTGGGCCAGATGCCCAGATACACCTCACATAGCGTGACGAAGCACGGCAGCTGTGTGATGCAGTTGGCTCCCAAATGGTGGGGTTGCAGCCCGTAGAAGCGCAAAAACTCTGAGAAGAAGCGGCTCGCCGGAAGCCCCAATCCCCGCTCCAAATGCGCCAAGAAAACAACAAACTCACCCTTCTTGGGCTTCGGCGAAATCTCCTCCGGGTCGGGAGCACGGGCTCCCACGTCGTCCGTCCTCCCCAGGAATCGACCCCGACGGAGCCTCCGAATGTCTTGGTCATCCACGCCGGACCCCATCCACGCGCCAGAACTCGCCATGGACGACCTGTTTCCCGTCGGGGGGGGGGGGGCAGAGACAAGGACGACGTGAATGCGGGAGAGGATCAACAAGCACCGAGGAGCACGAAGAGCGGCGGGGGAGACGAAGCGGGAATGGGGAACAGTAACCCCGGTCGTTCCCCCTCTTTCCTCTTTTAAAGCAAAGGCCGGCGAAACCGCTTCCGCTCATCACGCCACGTGGAGCGCAGATGCGCCACACCCTCCGCAAAGGATCCTGCAAGCGAGCAGTTGCCACAGAAGATCCTGCCCGACAAAGCCGAGACGACGCACCCCGAAACTCGGGCAGAGAACCACCAGCCCGACAAGACGGCGGGACGTGGCTGACGTAAGCCACGACCCGCACCTCTAGGGCATCAAGTTCTCCACCGACCGGCTGCACCAAGCCGAACCAGCCGCCTTCAGCAAATGCCGCTCAAGCCGGCGACTTCACGCCGGATGTCCTCAAGTCCAACGATGTCAAGAGAAGCCCGTGAAGCCTTCCCAGCGGGCAGGCAAGCCTCCACGCGCTCGGGGGCTAGTGTTGGGGAGATGAACCCTAGATACCCCCAAGGAGGCCAAATTCACCAAAAGACTCAAGCCGGTTGGTTCAAGGCGGACCCGATGATCCGGCTTGAAGGCATCTTCGACCGCCCAGCTTGGAGCAGCCGGACCTACCCACCGACCGATCCGTACTGGTGGGCTAGCTTCACACAACCGCCATAGGTGAACAGTGCCCCCTGTCGGGCGTTATGCCTACAGCACAATGATGAACCAGCCCAAGCCGGTCTTGTACTGTAGCGATGTCATAGGGGTAAACTTGTAACTTCCCTGTAACCCAAAACCCTAGCCTGCTGCCTATATAAAGCAGGCTAGGGTCCCCTGCGACACAGAGAGAGAGAGACACACACAACGGGGAGACACATACGCATAGACATGCAACACAGAGACTCCACCACGTTCCCGATCATAGTCATCTTCCACCTCCAGCCGGCCCAGTAGTTCAAGACGGCTGCACCCCAAAACAGCTCCAGGAGCATTACTTGTAGCCCGATTTCATGATCTAAGCAATAAGAATCCAGAAGAGCAGGACATAGGGGTGTTACCTCACCACGAGGGCCCTGAACCTGGGTACATCGTGTGTGTTTGCGTGCTTGTTACCCAATCCCGTGCGAGCGCCATCGTTGCCTTGTCCCACACTTCTTTTCCATCTTTGATGGATATGCCGTTGATGCCACCACGACAATGATCATCCCTGGTGAATGTTATGCTGGCCTGTGACCAGTTGAGGTACTCTGGTACCGCGGGTGGTGATTTGACGGCAAGGTGGACCTACCTTGTTATGAGCTTTTGGTCCTGATTTGAGGGACGTCCTTTCTGGATCATGAACATGTGACCCACAGGCTTTGGGTAAGCATCTTCGCCTGCTTGGGGTTCCTCAAAGCGTGGATGGAGCTGGATAGCTCCCGCCATATGTCCTGGTGGGGGCAAAGCCGGGGCAGGTGGCGCTGCGATGGCTGGCGCACCTGGTACGATTTGCGCCTGCTGCTGGAGGAGGCGTGTTTATTCCGCATGCAGTTCTTGAAAGCCCTCGCAATCGTTCAAGAGGTGGCGGGACGTGAGGTTGCCGTGCTCGTCCCTGAACATGTGGAACCTGCAAGCTCCTTGCAAGGTAGGGGGAGATCGTGGAGCTCGACCACCTCGTGACTCTCGTGGCCGCTATTCGCGCTTGACTTCTTTGTTGCCCTTGTAACCGGTTGTTCGACTGTCGCGCTCATAGCGACTGTCGTCACGGTTTCTTTCCTCGCGGCTTTTAGGAAAACCTGCCGCCACGAGTTCCATGCCCTCCGTGTCCTCGTAGACACGCGACTTCCTCTTGCGACGGCGATCGCTGCTGCGATGACTCCAGTTGCCTTGGTCGCCATTCTCCACGGGTGTATTGTTGCGCTCATTGCGTATAGAGTCTTCTCTGTCTGCCCACTCATTAGCGATTTGCATGAGGTGAGTGATGGTCTTCGGCTTTATTCTTCCGAGCGTCTCCTTCAGCTCGAGTCGATAGACACCTCGGGTGAACGCGTATATCGCGTTGTCTTCTGAGATCCTCTCCGCCGAGTTACGGAGGAGGGTCCACCGCTGAATATACTCGCGCAGCGTCTCGCCCGATCGCTGCTTGCAAGCTCGAAGTTCTTCAAACGAGACGGGTCGCTTGCATGTGCCGGCGAAGTTGCAGATGAAGTCCTCGCCAAAATCTTCCCAGCAAGTATATGCTCCCTGCGACAGTCTTTTAAGCCGGGCTCGGGCAGACCCTGTGAGCATCAGCTGAATGTATTGCATGGCCGTAGACGTGGAACCTCTCTGGCAAGTTACTGCCATGAGGTAATCCTCCAGCCAGGTGGAGGTTTCTTGTAGGCCATCATACTTTGGGGTTTCAGATGTTAATCAGAAACCCTTCGACATCCTTGCCTCTCGGATGCGGCGACTGAAGCAGAGTGCTCCGCAAGGTTCGAAGTCTTCTTCGGAGTCTGGATCGCCGCTGCTCGTGTCGCGTGCAGCCCGCCTCGTGCGGTTCTTGTTGACCTTGTTTTGCGTGATGACGTTGTGTGCGTCCTCGCCTTCGGTGAGCTGGTAGCGACCTTCTCGTCCGCGAGTTGCGTGATGCCTCCGATCGCGGGTGGCGCGATTTTTGCGGTCATGAGCGGCACGCTCATTGTTAACACACACGATGCGATCCTCCTGATCGCGAGCAGCGCGGTCGCCAAGATGGCGGGTCCGCGGTTCATGCCGTGGGCTTTGTTGTCGGCGTGGAGGCGCGTTGTTGGCAGTCACTGCGGCTGCGGTTGGTTGTGGCGGTTCCTCTTGTATCAGCTCCGCACCCGCCATGCTGACGAACTTGATTTGCTGGCGGTGCAGGGCCGCCCGAGGGTCGCTCTCCGGTGGTTGCGTCGCTTGCAGGTACGTGGCCACCGACATGAGGGTGCCGGTAGCTGTTTTGGGAATTGGTATTCCTCCGTCATCCAGGGACATGAAGGAGTCCTCCAAGTTTTGGGTGACGGTGGTCCTTGCCCCCTCCGGCATACACAGGTAGCGAGGCCGATCGCGGGAAGGTTGAGATCGTCCTGATGATTGGACGGATAAATCCGCCCGTTGCGCGCTTGATAGGCTAGCTTGCCTTCTTCTTTCTGTAAGGACCCTCTCCTGCTCCTTTAGCTTGATGCCTTCCTGCCATACCAATTACTGGTAGCATTGCAGGTCTTCGGCCGTGGCATCCTCCGCCGGAGCGCCATCCGCTACAGCCTTTATCGCCTTTTCACCCATAGCTTGGGTGATGTGCAGTTGAGTTCGTCCGTTCTGCAGAGTTACTGTGAATGGGTATGTGCGCGGCTCGGGTGGGGCGCTTTGTGATGCTACCGTTATGATAGCCGTCCCCGCGGCCGGTCCTGTGGGTGGTGCCGCGGGTGCCTTCATGTACACTTGCATGGGGAGGATGCGCGGAACCTCCTCCGGGTCCGAGTCGTCTCCGAAGACGGACTCAAAATTTTCTTGATTTCCGTCGGCGAAGTCCGAAGGGCTCGATGACGGAGTCGATGAAGTATAGGGCATGACTGCCCATTCAGTCGTGCGCGCAAAAGTGATGTTTGGCGATGAAGATCGCGTTGTCACAGTCGATAACAACGCGATCTGCTTGGGCGAATTGCCCAAGAACTCGTCGGAGGAGGACACGGCGAAGGCCGATGCAGCCGATGACGGGGTGGATTCTACCGCGGCAGTCGATGGAGTAGCAGGTGCTGTTGCCATAGGGTACGGTGCGTCCGTGAGGCGGAGAGTGCCCCACTTGTTGATGAAGAAGCGTAGTTCGCCGAAGCTTATGTCCATGCCTGCGTGTAGATCCGCAAAGGCCGGCCACGTGACTAGCGAGTGTGGGCTGAATCCCAGGGAGCCGAAGAAGATCGGCGATTGCAGATCCGGTGAGTTGCCGATGGTCGCTGATGAAGCCGCCGAATCTGTAGATCCAACACCAGTCTTTCCCACAGACGGCGCCAATTGACGTGGGGTTACCACGCCAAATCCCTCGGATGACATCCTTGGGTTGAGAGAATAAGAGAGGAAGATGGTGGTACTAGTGGATTCGTCGGCTGACAAGCGGGATTTACCCAGGTTCAGGCCCCCGAAGGTAAAAGCCCTACGTCCTGCTTGTCTGAAATTGATGATGAGCTTTACAGATCGATTACAATGGCGAGATCGTGAGATGCGATCTCGCTAGGGTTTTTGGTGGTGGATATGAGCGTACCCTAGGTCGGCGACCCTCCCAGTCCTTAAATAGTGGGACTGGGTCTCGGGTTCTATACCGACTAGGTTTACATCTGGGCCTGCCGACCTAATATTTCTAAGTCTTTCCTTCGGGGCCTCCTTCCTGGGCCTTATCACCGATGGGCCTTTGTCCTTTTCCGCACCAGGGTAGTCTACAGTGGCACACCCGAAAGGTGCACCCACGTCAGCACGATAGATGTACCCCTAATTAGGACTATATCTTCCGGGAGTCCTTCTCCACTGTCCTCGGGTACTAGGCCAGAGGGAAACGGACCGTTCGCCGGGGTTGAGCCTACCCCCGCAAAGGCTCTCATCAACCGTCAAGCATGCGCAGGTCGATGGTATATTGACTCCGAGCGAGATGTTATGCCTAAGTGCAGGATGCAGATGCAAGGACTTAGCTATTTTCCTGCCGCGCCCTCGATCCATCCCGTCCTTGCCGGGTATCCGGCTTCTTGGTCGCGTTTCGCTGCCTGATCCTGTCCCGGGAAGGAGCTGCACATAGCAAACTTTTAGTAGGAAAAGAATGGACCCTCTCTCCTACCATGCTAGCGCGTTATCTGAATCAAGCCGCAAGCACAGTTGATAGTGCATTTCTGTGGTGAATTTCGTCTCACCATAGCACTGCCCGATTCCTCCTTTCCGCGGCAGTACGTCACGATCGGGCGATGGAGCCTTGCCCGTGAGGCCACTCGCGGCGCTTCAACCCGTCAGCCACCGGCACATATCAGCCCCCTGCTTACGGGTTGCTAAGGATAACACCCTTGCATGCGAGAATTGAGGCTCACGAAATTGAAATCACTTATCTCAGTGTCTACCTCCTTTTGGCTATTTCAGCAATTGTTTCGTCGCGCTGCCGCCGTGGCGGGTCTTCTATGCCGCTTTTAAGACATAACTCTGCCCTGCCTGCGGTTACCCGCAGGGTCAGGGACCCGTGCTGAAATAGCTGCCTGCCCAGCCGGCTCCATTGGCGCAGGACCTTATTGACCCCGGTCCGGAGACCCTTGTGTTCCCGACGCCACTTGAAGGCACGTCCGCCTTGCTGACACCCTCATGGTGCCGGTCCGGAGACCCCATCTGGCTCTTTATCCTCGACGCCCGGAGGCCGTCCACTTTTTCTTATTTCCGACGCCGCTTGGATGCACGTCCGCCTTGCTGACACTCTTATGGTGCCGGTCCGGAGACCCGATCTGGCTCTTTTATCCTTAGCACCCGGAGGCCATCCACTTAGCGATCCAGTACTTCTGGGGAGGTCCACTTGGTCCCGGGTGTATCGTCACGATGTGACCCGGCAGATCCCATTCTTTTCCGGGTTGGTCTTTGTAGAAGAAAACTTGATCCCAGCCGGTGACGGTTATTAGCTGGCTTCCTTGTATTCCTTGCGCCGCTGGCGGTGAGCTGGATTCGTCTAGATTGTCGGTCTGGGTGGAGGCGTCGATGACGGTTCTTGGTGATTTCTTCTTCGGGGCTTTCCTAGGTCTCGGGTTGAGAGGACAATCTCTGCTGAGGTGACCGAGTTCTCCACAGGTGTAGCATTCCCCGCTTCTAGGGCGCTTTATGAGCTCACGGCAGTCTTCAATATTGTGCCTATCAGATTGATGAAACGAGCACCAGGGTCCTGGCTGACCATCTTCACCCAGAGGGATCTCAACTTCTTGCGGCACATAGACATGAGGGTCTTCACTAGTGATCTTGGTCTGTTGGCTCGGGATCTGACTTCCTTCCTCTCGGAGGTGCGCCGACAGAGATGTTTCCAAGTAGAGTTCCCCCTTCACCTCACGCGTCCACGGGGAAAGAGGAGCGTCAATACTTGTAGCATTCTCTTGAGGCCTCCTTCCACTGGCAACCGTGGTAGTGTGCGCTGCTGGGGAGACGAACTGAATCCCGCGGGCCTGACCTTGGGCTGAAGGCATTGCCGGGGATTCCTCAGGGTCGAAACCGAGACCCGGGTACCGCAGGTACTCCACACTGGACTTGGCCTTCTTCTTACGCGCCATCCCTGACGCAGAACCCGGCGACGTAGCCAACGCGGGTCCTGCCGGCGAACACGACGGCGAGGTTGACGCAGGCCTTGTCGATGAACTCGAGGTCGATGAAGAACTTGTCGATGACCTTGAGGCCAACGCAGACCTTGTCGATGACCTTGAGGCCGACGCAGACCTTGTCGATGACCTTGAGGCCGGCACAGACCTTGTCGATGACCTTGAGGGCGAGGTTGACGTAGGTGTCATGGTAGATCTCAACGAAGATCTCGAAGTCGATGAAGAGGGATCGCGCACTTGCGCCCCCCTATCTGGCGCGCTAGATGCATGGGGCACGAAGGAGGTCGGGAAGCGTCTTCCGCCGGGGGTACTTCGTCTAGGCTCGAGATCTACGTACAAGCATGCACCACAGAAACACAAGGAGTTTACCCAGGTTCAGGCCGCCCGGAGGCTAAAAGCCCTACTCCTGCATGTCTGGATTGAGTGGTATATCATGGTGTAGCTTACAGAGGTGGTTGCGGGTGCGAACCCGGGATGTGTCGGCTAGAGGTTGAAGACGAGCAGATCCTGACCCGGAGGAGATCACCTCTCGCCTATGCTACTCTCAGTCTTGCGCGCTGATGCATGTAAAATGCATACATGAACTTTGCATTATGATACTCATATTTCAATCATATTTGCATCATATAAGGGTTATATCATTGTTTTATAAGTATTTTGGGAAGATATCACAGTTTTCCTATTTTTCTGGAATTAACCCTGCACTGGCAGAAAACCCTATTTTTCAATGTTTTTACCTTTCAGGGACCCAAACGACATCCAAATGACCTAATATTTTGCGGGGATCATTTTTTGGAAGGGACGAAGCGTAGGAGTGAGGGAAGCGAACAAACGGAGACCCGAGGGCCAAAAGAGGTGGGCCCACGTGGCAAGATTCCTTGGCCACGTGGGACCCCCCATCTTGGGCCTCGTGGCTCCGATGTCGTCCATTTTCGTCTCCGTGGCTTCGTCTTGACCTAAAACCGACTATAAAAATAGTCCCCTGATGGCTTTCGCGAGGAGGCGGCGGAGAAACACAAAACCAAGAAACAGGAGACAGAAGGCTGCCGCCGGAGAAGATCGGAGGGGGAAACTGAAAGTGCATGGTTGCCCCAATGTGTGGTTTTGGTAATTAATGACAATATCTATGGACTAATGTTTGTATTGAGCTATATGTGTAGGAGTGTCCATTTGCGTTGCTTGATCTCCATTTGTTGGAGTCAAGGCTAAGGGAAGAAAAGTATGTGTTGATCAAGGCTAAGTGCGTGTTGATCAACACTCAAGTCCGTGTGAAGATATGCCGAGGAGTGCTTCTCCCATCTTGGTGTATGGGGGAGCGTCATGTGAATCTTCACCAAGCAAAGCGCAATCAAGAAAGGTGGTGCGTCTTGAGGAGATGAAGATCGTTTCTTCGACCTCAAGTGGATTAATGCACAAGGCAAAGGTATGATCTTGATAGGGTTTCTTTTTACCGGTCTCATGTTGTTTAGTGGAGAGACCTGGTTACAGGATAGATAGCCGTACTATCAAGAGGGGCTCTCGACCGAGTATCTTGATCGTATCGTTCGTGGAGAGCTCAAACCTTTGCATCCTTGTAATCATCTTTATTGGTTCTTATTTGTCTCTTATCGTGGTGTGGTCTTGGTCCTTGTCGTGCTCGTCATGACAAGGCTAAGTTCACCGAAAACGGTTTTCATATGCGTCTTCTTTTGCGGTTTTGGTATTGGAGATTTTGCTGGTTCATCCGTGCGGAAGATTTATCTCTTCCATTTCTTGCAAAATCTCCATTGCTTGTTTGCCATTTTCAAAGGTTGCATTTGTCGTCCTCTTTTCAACAAAATTGGTTTCACGTCTTTTGGATGTCATTTGCAAAAGATTTTACCTTTCCGGTTTACAATATATTGTTGGACTATGATGTTTCTCTGCATAATCCTGTTGTGCTCGTTGTGACGATTCCATCGAGTCCAAGATTATCGAAAACGGAGTTCGTTTGCAAAAGTTATGGGGTTCTGATTTCACTATTTGGATCTGGCTCGGAGTGTGTCTGGAGTCTCCGGCCCTCTGGACCGGAATCTCCGGTGTCCTGTTTGTCGCTGCCGAATGTCATTTTGTGTGGTTCGCTATTGGACATGGTCCGGAGGCACCCCGGAGATGGTCCGGAGTCTCCGGCCCACCGGAGTCTTCGGCCCAAGGGACCCGGAATCTCCGGCCTCAGGTTTTCTCAGCTCTTTTGCATCTTTGTGGTGCGGCTCTGGTAGGGGTCCGGAGCATCCCCGGAGGGTGTCCGGAATCTCCGGCCTGGTCGGAGTCTCCGGCCCTCTGGACCAGATTCTCTAGTCTGCCCCGATCATCCAGCCAGGCCGGAGCCTGGCCGGAATGTCCGGCCCAGGCCGGAGTCTCCGGCCCACTTACACCGGAGTCTCCGGCCTGAGAAGGCTGTAACGGCTAGTTTTCGGGGGAGGCTATAAATAGCCTCCTTCTTCCCCCTTGTGCTGGTTGCTCACCCTGCTCACTTGCTCCCTCTCTCCTCCATTGTTGCAAACGTTGTGGGCTTGATTCCTCTCAATCCCTCCAATGATTCTTACCCAAATTTAGGGATTCAAGAGAGGAGATCTAGATCTACCATTCCACCAATCAAATTCTCCTCTAAGTGAGGGAAACTAGTGGATCTAGATTTTGGGGTTGCTTTGTGTTCATCCCCTTTGTTCTTCCTCTCTTATTGCCCCCAAAGCATTTGTTGCTTGGTTAGAATTTGAGAGTGAATGACTTGACCACTTTGTGTGTTCTTGCCTCTTGCATTTGTTGCATCGTGTTTCTCTCTCCACGGTGATACGTGAAGTTGAAGGTTGAGAAGCTTGTTACTCTTGGGTGCATTGTGTTCCCAAGAGCTTGTGCCTCTTGGGTGCATTGTGTACCCTAAACGGTTGGAGGTGCCGCGAAGACTTCGAGTTGTGAAGCTTCGGCACATTTTGGGAGCCCCCAATTGGGTTGTGGGTGTGTGCCCCAAGGAAGTTGTAAAAGGGCTCCGGAATCCGCCTCGAAGGATTCTGATAGTGGAAGGTGAACCAAACCCTTGGGTGCGGTTCATCGGAGAATAGGGTGAGGCCTTTGTGGCATCTTGAGTAGGCCTCTTGTGGCGAGCTCACACCCCTCCAACTAGACGTACTCCCTTAACAAGGAGGAACTCGGGAATACATCCTCGTCTCCGCGTGCCTCGGTTATTTCTATACCCGAGCCTTTTACTTATGCAATTTACATTGTGATAGCCTTCGTGCTTGAAGTTCTTTATCTTGCTATCACCATGTTGCTTGCCTTTCTTAGCATAAGTTGTTGGTGCACATAGGTAAACCTAGTAATTTAGGTTGTTGGCTTGTTAATTTAAACACATAGTTTTATTCTGCAATTATTAAGCCCTTAAATAGAAAAGGTGTTAATCGCCTATTCACCCCCCCCTCTAGACGACATCTCGGGACATCGTTTGTTCTTTCAGAAACGCCGCCGGAATCACCTCCGGAAGGCTCCTCCATCCCCCCTCCGGAGTCTCCATCAACACCATCGTCAAGACCAGCACCGTCTCCATCACCATCTTCGTGATCCACTTCACCCCCCTCATAGTTTGAGATAGTTCGAACCCTAGCTATTGTCTAAGTACTATTCTATATGTTTGTGAATTGCTACCTATCATTGTTTTGTGGGGAGATTATATTTTCAGATTGTGTTGTATCACTTATACCATTGATCGCGTCGTGAGTAGTTCGCTCATATTCCTGGGGGCATAGGATGGATTGGCAATAATTTTCACTTAACTTGTGTTGAGTATTTGGTCAAGTTTTTATCTTTTATGATTGTCTTGATGTACAATGTATGAAGTGCACCATATATTGAGTAATGCATGAAGGTGCTATCACAATAGTGTGATGGAATGGGTAGGACCTAGGAGGACACGTAAACCTTGGTCTAATACATGAAGTTACATTAGGAGGGGATTTATATCGGGGACCTTAGAGTGTAATGCTATGGTGGGACTTTATGTCTTAATAATTCTTGTGAAGTCATTTACTTGGCCACATGATCCATCATAAGGGGTTTAGTTTATTTATTTAACTACACCTAATTATGGCTCCGTCCAAAGAAGATTAAAACTTGACAAAATGTTTACATTGTTGTTCTAGAAATATTTATGCCATGAAATTGATGTAGCTCTTGGGAACGTTATCAACCTATAAGAAACACACCACTCAAGCTTGTCCTCTTGCTGCATAGAGGATTGGGCTTTCTCTCTTTGAGAGCTTTCCCTTGTGATATTTTATTTTCAGCCTTTACTTTATTGCAAACTCTACACCAAAAACTCAAAAACACTTGCATCATTTAATCATTTTAGTTTGTCTAGTGCATAGATAATAAGAGAAGTGACACTCTTATTTGAGAGGATAAATACTTATACCTTGTACTCCTCGTGGGATCGATACTAATACTTACACATCGAAGATTTCAACGATCCGCTACACTTGTGGGTATCAAGACATTTTCTGGCGCCGTTGCCGGGAAGTGTAGCACTTAAGATTTTTTTCTTGTTTGCACTAGATATTTATTTTTAGTTCTGCATTAACTTTTGTTTGTTTTACATCTTGCAATCGTCTAAGCTTGGGGAGGTTTTCCTCTTTAACTTGTTTGGTTGTGAGTTTTTCTTATATTTACTTTCAGTTTTGCATTTAGTTTAGTTTTATTTTTAGTTTTATATATCAAAACACAAAAAAAAAGGTGGAGAAACTTTCTGGAATGTCTATGCCTAATGGTTATGTTAAAAATATGGAAGCCTACTTTGAATATGAATCAACCGAAGAGGGAACAAGAATGCGTAAATTGCTTGAAGCTCTTCACAAAATGGCTATTCCGTTTTGTGAATTACACGATGTAACTTGTTGTAATAGAAGAGCTCTTAAACATTCCCACTATCAATGCAGGTATAATAGTGATCCTATAATTGCTTGTTATCATGAAGATAAATTTTCATGCCCTAATATAGAACAAGTTGAGAAATATATTGCTTATGTTGGAGCCCATGAGATAGACTCTCTTATTGATAAATTTCTTACAACTAGTCGTGAAGCTCATGTAATGAAAGTACAAATTTCTATTATTCTCCAACTTTGCAAAAAGGAATTTAGTGACAATGTTTATGTTAAAGAAAGAATTATTGCTTCCATGGAAAGTACTAATATTTTGCAGGAAGAGGATGATGAAAACATAAGCTTGGAAGAGGAAGAATGTGAAGAGGAGATTGAAATGGATATGTTCCAACCTAAGCTTGGGAAAGAGTTGGATCTTCCAACTTCATCATCAACATTTGATAGTAGCACTCAAACTCAAAAATCTTTTGTTATTTATGAGAACCCATGTTATGATGAGTGTCAAACTGAAAATTCTATGGTCCTATATGATAACCCATGCTATTATGATGAAACTAATAATGCTCCTTTACTTTTTAATGATGCTACTAGTGAACTTATTGATGATAATGAGGAGTGTTGTTTAAATATGCTATATGTAACGCCCCGACCCCAGAACTATACAGTGAAGCTGTGTGCAACAGACATAGCTATCACGTATAGTAGAGAGATCAAGACTTGTGGAACAAACTGGCACATTACAGACTCTATGACACAAAACTCATATAGCAACTCATATATGAGAAAGATACAAATATTACACATCAAAGGTCACAGGCCATCAATTCAACAAGCGGAAGCGGAGTAGTGTTGTCTAACAACAAGATGCAAATTTAGGGCCTAAGAGGCCTACAAATAAAATAAACCCAGCCAGCTTGCTCCACGGTCCCAAGCTGCCACCTGGGAACCCCGGACTACTAGTCGATGTCCACGTAGAACCCACCTAGCTGCTCGGTGTCGTCCTCCTCTGAAATACAAATATAAAGGCAGCAAAGAGAGACTGAGTACGATGTACTCGCAAGTTTAGTAGGGCGATATAGGCCCGATGCTCACAGAGGCTCTAAAGCTGTATAAAGTAGCTATTTTGCATAAAGCTAGATTTTCTTTTAAAAGATAGGAAAGACCCATGGCAGCGACTACTCAGAATATTTTCTGAAAAAGGGATAAGAGGGTAACATTTTATCTTCGGTTCTCTTTGAACCTACTTGTAGCCAAACCACTCATCCCCACCAAAGGCACTCCCCCGAATCCCCCTCGAGGAAATGAACCTTTATCACTCGTTGGTTATGCAGCCTTTAGCTGCCATATCAATTAGGTTAAGGTTCTCTATGATCTTATTGTCTATTCCCAAGTCGTCCATAACCGCGGACACGGCTTTTCGAAAAGATTTACCCTGCAGGGGTGTACTAATTTACCCACCGGTACCGTCCGGCTCACCTGATTGGCCCTCTTCCGGGGAAGGCCGGCGAGTGGGCGCGGTTAAACCTTTACCTCGCGTGAGACTATCCAAGAGTCATCTGTGGCCACAGGGCAAGTTTTCCCAGCCTATTTCAGCCCCTGCCCCATCGCCACGTCCTAAACACAAATCCTCCGCAACATTTCTTTCCACTCACACGCAAATGGAAAACCGAACTAGAGGACCCTTGGATACGCCCGCACAAGTTATTTAGTTATAGAGGATTCCATATGTCCCCACCAATGGCAGCAAGATCGTCTTGGTTCAAGAGGTAAAGAACTCGCACCTAGGGGCTAGAATGAGACAAAACACCATCCCCGATGGCAACTCATCCTAGCCTTCTTAGCATTTTAATTAAGCATCACACGTATCCACCATGCCCAAATCATTCCATCAACATCAATAGCATGGAATTTAAATAACGGACAACTAAACTTTCCACTAATCATGGCTAAGCATAGCTAAGCATTTATACCAACAGTTATATTTTTCACCCGGCCAACACATCATACCTATGGTTGTTAGGAGGGAAAACATGTGAGGGTTCAGGGGGTAAACATGCATTCATAGGATACTCTATATCGACCAATAATTGACATTTGAACCGCATGCAATATTATGGTGGATAAAATAAGTTTATAAAACAATAGGAGGCTAGATGCCAAGAAGGTTAGGTTATCTCTTGCCTTGCTGCCCAGGCGCGTAGTTCTGCTCATCGGGGTTGGTAGGGTTAACCTCCACTCCGGAATCTATCGATACCCAAACAATATGGAAAAACAAATAAATCACACGAAGACAAGGTGCAATGCACAATCACATGATGCCATGACAAGTTTATGCAAGGTATCATCAGTTAATGTATTTCACAATTTAAATGGAGTTCCATATAATTAAGGTAATTATTTGGAAACAACCCCATATTTATCTTAGTGGTCACATTGTTTATAAATTAACTCATTATTAAAGAAGTGGCTTAAATATGCATGAGCATGGCATGAATGGATAGGGTTTGTCCTTCCGATCATTTTGGCACCTTATTTGTAATTTTTCCGAGTTTCGATGATTAAATAGTGAATTGAATAATTATTTGTATTTAATTCGTTTAATCATTTAAGAAATACATCAAATAAATATTTATGATCATGATGTGATATTAACAGGGTTTGATAGCATTTGAAGTGTTGATCACTTTGGTATGTCATTTGCAATTTTTTTTGGATCAATATTTATCAAGTTATGAATTTTCTAAATTTCATTTATACTCTGCCGTTTCTAGAACTAAAATTCTATAGAAAGCTACTGATGTGTAGAAGACAACCCAATTGGATGTAATTCAATTTGAGTTATTAAACTTCCTATATGAATGTTTTAATCCAGAAAGTCAATATTCTAGTTTTTGCTACAACTCATGTTAATTTTATTCAAAAATTAAATCCTCTTACAGGTCGTTTGGCTCCCAGGAATTGGGGCTGGAATCTCGGAATTCAGTTACGATTCCAGGAGGCTACCCGTTTGGCTGCCACAGAATTGGGGACGGAATTCAATTGCAAATTCCAGCTTTCCATCGCGAGACCAACATAAATTCTAACCGGTAACCTGTCATTTCCCTGGAATTGGGGACTTCTCTCACCGGACACCTCTCTCTCCCTCCTCCGATCCATCTCCTCCCTCCACCTCCACGCTGCAGCCATGGCGCCCCTTTTCTCCGGCGCCGATGCACGTCCTCCAGCCGGTGAGCAGGCCCGTCATCCTCAATTTCTCTGCTCCACCTGCAGTCTCCCCCACGTCCTCGCCACATCTGCAATGCAGTCTTGCCGCCAGTGAGTTTTACGTCTACGCTGTTCATCTCGATCTCCTCCTACTTCGAACCTAGCTGGTGCCTCCAGATCAAGGCGGGCGTCATTGGATCGCTGCTGCTGGATCTTATTCAGTCGCTACCTCTGCCATGAGGGTGCTTGACTGAACCTGCCGCCACTGCAAGCTGCAAGATCTGTAGGTTGTCGGCTGACTGATCAAGTTGTTATCGCCGTCGTCCGTGGTGTGGCAGCAGTGTGTGCTTCTATCCCCTAACTATGCTTGTTCCTCCAACAAATTTGTAGCAGAGTTGTTCTTCCAATTCTTCTAGTTCTAGTTGATTCCACGTGGTTGCCAAACATAAATTTTCGAATTGGAATTGTTGGTTTTCCAAATGAAATGATCTTCTATGGTCATTTCATTTCATTTGAAGGAAATGAACTGAAATGAAGGGAGCCAAACGACCTGTCAGGGATAACGAGTATTGCTTAAATGTGAGCTGACAAAATTTGGTTGACCTCATTTGGATTAATAGAGTATCAGAAACAAACAAGTTTAGGTTTTATACCTTCTGTGGCATTTTGAATATCATTATTTATTTATTAATCTAAATGGGGTGAAAGCACTTTAGTGAGTTAGAGAATTTCATAAGCTTTCCAGAACATATTCATTTACTTAATTTGGATTTCTAGATCTCGAGATATTAATTTTCAAAGTCTTGATAAATTTTCTGGCAGAGAAAATCCCCTTCTAAGTTTAACAACTTAACTGATTTGATAATTTTCTACTGACTTAACCACAACACCAAATGGAATCAAACCAGTGGCATTGGGTAGATTAGTTGATGTAATTTTGATACCATTTTAGTTTGGTATTTTTGGTTAAATCAAGTTTTAGGAACCATTTCCCAAAGATGGTATCAAAGTAGTCTTTCTGAGTTTTCAGTTAAAACTAACACATTTGTCATTTTTATTTCTATTTGGATACATGTCCAAAAATGAACATCGCTCGCATCTATGTGGAGATGGCATGTTATACTAGCTACATTATTTTAGTTTGCTATTTTTAGGCCTCTGGTTAAATAGGAACTTGTATGGGAAGTTGGCTGTCTCTGTTATTTCATGTGGTGGAATAAACTGATTAGCTATCTTCCTCAAATTAGATCTTTTACATAGATTTTATTTTAGGGTTCACAACACTTGTTCATGCCAGCACACTAACCATAATAACATGTTATGCCAAGAGAAACTCCTAAATAAATCCAGGTGAATTAATATTAACAGCTCAAAATAGAACCAAATATCTGTTTTCTGAAGTTTCTGAAAACAGACAGAACATAGCTACTTTGCCTAGATCATTTAGTCTTCTATACGGCTTAATTTAGAAAACCAATTCATGCTTATGAATCTATATGTTTAGCTCTTTCTAACCGTATGAAGTTTACAAAATTTGGTGGAGCAGATTTACCAGAATTTGCATGCAAAGGTGGCTAATCTACACAGATTTCAACACAGCAGATTTTCAGATTTTTCCGAATCTGGGCGGGAACGCACCGTGGCCGTTGATCGCGAGATCGACGGCGCACAGCCGTCCTCTAGCTTCAGCTGTGGAACAGCGCAAGGAGAGAGAGGGGGCGCGCGGGAGGCTACCTACCGGCGGTGATCGTCGGCGGCGAGGGTTGGAGGGGACGGAGACGAGCTCTGGCATTCTCCTAGCACTCGAATCGTCGCCGGAGGTGGGCTGCAGCGGCGGCACGGCTCGGCGGCCGAGCTGCTTGAAGTGGAGCTCCCGAGCTCCTCTTCTGGTGGCTCTTAGGCGAGGGTGAGAGGGGCAGTGGTGGTGTGGTGCTTGCTCTCAGCCGTGGGGTTCCTTTTATAGCCGTGGGGAGGCTCAGGGGCGAGCGAATGGTGTGGGGGTCACGGGGTGGCCATGCCATGCCGGGGCGGCACGAGTGCGTGCGGGGGCGGCGACGTGCGGGCTGGGAAGGCACGGGCGCGGCGCCAGGGGGTCAAGGGGGGCGTGGCGCGTGCCGTGGTGGTCGGGGCCGGGTCGGGCGCGTGCTGGTCGGGCCGTGGTGGCCAGGGTATGGCGCGCCTGCAAGATGTTCGACAGGGTGTCGGCCGGTAGTGCACCGCCGTTTGCGGGCAAGGGGGAGGGCCAGGAGTGAAGGGCTCGGGCTAGGGAGCTTCCATGCGTCAAGGGCAAGCTCCAGGACATGTTGGGGAATTTGATTGCTACTGGTTTGGACAAGGTGGCATGGTGGCGGCCATGTCCATGGCATGGCTACTTAGGGCTAGGGTTTAGGGCATGGGGTGCTAGGAGTTTGTCCAGAACGTGCAGGGGGTGTTGGGTGAGCTGCTGGACAGAGAGGGGACATCAAATGGGCAAGCATGGGGGCTTCCCTTTCATATAAGGTAGAGGGCACTATGTGGGATTAGTTGCATTTCCATGCTAAAGAAAAAGAGAGAAAGCAAGGGTGCAATTGCTAAAATATTTGATTTGGCCACTCCACAAATTATGAACATATTTATGGAGGCTCATATTATATTAATGAAGCACCCTATATTTTTATTTTGAATTTTGAAGGCCCAATTTTTGGTTCAAAATTAAGCGTTGGTTGGCACTAATTTGAATTCTCCAATTAAAACATTTGCTTGTCAAAAGTTCTATTTTTACCATTTGTTATAAAAAGTAATTTGGAACTTCCTGAACAAATATGATAGTTCAATTTGGATTTTGTTTGTCCAATAATATTCACCAACCTTGATTTAATAATTTAAACCAAAGCATGATTTCATGTGGAGCAATTTAATTATAGATGCCATGATGCAATCATGAAAAAGAAAAAGTGAAAATTTGGCTCAAATTTTAGGGTACCAAATCTGGGCTGTTACAATTCTACCCCCCCTTACAGGAATCTCGTCCCGAGATTCTAGAGTAGAAGTAGGGATGAGGGGAACATGACAACACACATCTCCCACGGTCTTCTCGATCTCACGATGATCTTCCTTGTTGTAGAGATTGGCTAACTAACATGACATGCCACTACAGCGGAAAGAGCAGGAGATAACTTAAGGTGGTAGAATAAATGACTCTTGCCCAAACTGTAAGCCATTGGGGAAACTAGGAGGGACTTGACCAAACAAAGGTCGAGCCGAGGATAGGACAACTGATCAATTGTTCAGGATCTTGGTCCAAGACCAAGACATTATTTCAAACACCTAGATGTGTAGACCGTAGGGATTTGGCACCGTGAGGAGAAAGGACAGCTTCTTTTGGACTCCACGCTTGTGACGTACGAGACATTACCATAAGGTTGGAACCTCGGCCCTAACGGGACGGAATGAATTGACCCAACGTCCGTGTGATTGGGCAAAACCTTGATTTCACCGAGGTGGGAAGGATATAGCATTTGATCCACAATTAGATGAGGAGATCAAACCTTATACACTAGCTATCCCTAAGATACAAGGAGTAAGGGAATTGACTGATAGGTTTTTAGCACTCCGTGGTAAGATTCTCCCTAAGGTTATAGATATCACACTCGGACTTCGGAATAGCCTTCAATCAATCCTCAAGCGAAGATCGTGCTTGAAGATAGAGAAAAGACCTGAGGGGAACTATTAAGATAAACTACCCATGATACTCATGGATAGTGGGGATTGAAAGGGTTTAGTCCAACAACTTTGCGGTGAGGTGCTTGAACCACAACACCGAACCCACCGGTTTTACTAAAAGATCTAGGTCATGCTCTTGGTAAACCACCAAGCACCATTTCTGCTTGAGGTTCAGATTTGGTTAGGCGTGAGGATAATTCAGACTTGACAAGTCCGAGGGAGGAGTTTGCTAAAGTTAGCCGATAGGTAGGATAACTAGATTCCCAAGACAAGGGCTATAGTGTCAAGCTCCAGAGCAAGAGATAGATTGGAAGTTTCATGGGGTCACGATTACTAAGGGAGTATTTCACCAGCTTGTACTCCAATCACTAAAGCACAACTGATTCCTGATGGGGAAACATCGGTAGATGATGAGATTTGACAACTTATTCTTACTTAGGAACGACTCGGTCAGGGCTTGGTGTGCACACATGGCTTAATCAGCGAACGGGAGGTAACAACCTACCAGCTCAATAATGCACGTATGCATACCCAACTTGCGATTTAACCCGAGGAGACAAAGTGAACTTCACTCGGATCCATAGCGACAGAAGTCACTGGTTGCGAGAGAAAACTTGCCTTTCAAGGAAAAGATGCGGTCTTGGGAGTTTCGAAATGAATCTAACTCGTTGACCGAAGGGTGCACCTAGACGAATGGACTTGGCATCTCCGACAACTCAGCCCGAGGACAGGATTACCAGTCAGGCTAAGAGTGCCACCAAGGTCTTTGGATTTCAAAGCAATTACATTTGCTAAGAATTTCCGATTACCACAACGATATGCATCCTCAATACTCTCAAGCCCGAAAAGCTCGGAGGTAGATGGATAAGGAAGGGTAGGAGCATCACTTCATCAAGTACCTCATGAGACTATGCACGACCTCTTGATATAAAAGGGTGTGACACTCCAAGGTAGAACGGAACAAAAGCTAGACAGACTCTTACTCCGCGAATCACAAAACCTTGACCTTTTTCCAGGAAATGGAAGAGGTACCGGAGTTTGTTTCTCCTGACATCCCAAAGTGGAATGCCTTGACGAACCACAAGAGTAACGTACATCAGAACACCCCAATGCACGATACACTTGACTGTCCGCAGGCAGATAGAGGACTGAAAACAGATTTAGTTTAAGAACGGCTAACAACAATTTCAAGATATTGAAGAAGCCCTTATTAGCACTTTTCCGGCAACTAGTGCTGAAAGGGTTTCAGGAGACGGTGTTACCGGAGGAATCACAAACATTGGGGAACCACTTGCTAGGAGCAATTTTGTCGTGATCTAGACAGTTCCATAACAGAGAGTTTAGCTAAAGCTAGCGACAGGGGGGCATTGTTAAGCAAAACAATTCCGGCTGCAATCCTCGTGTTTGAAGATTACTTCAATTTGTGCCAACCGGATGTAGGGTTTGAAAATTTTTAACATCAGGGTTCAACGGAAAGATCTTGGGTTAAAGATCAGCTTCATGCACCGGGACTCACAATAGTATAATGCTCACAAGGGTGACAACCCTCATGAATCATTACACCAGAGCCCTAGCACAATCCGGGACCTTCGGTTCAAGATCTTGGCTAAAGCAAGGAATGTCTTGACGATCTGCAATACTTCTTCTCTTCGGAATTTAGAATTTGCAGACAAGCAAAGTTAACCAGTAACTAAAGGTAGAACCCAACCCCGTGATCCTAAAGATTTAGAATTTGCCGATGATCAGAAAACCGAAAAAAATCAAATAGAGGTAAGATGGCACCGAGATCAGAGTGAGTTGGGTAAGGAGTAAAAGAATCCTAAGAACTAGACTCGACATCGACCAATAGAAAGGGTTTCCGACAGGCAGTCCTGCTATGATACCAAGTTGTAACGCCCCGACCCCAGAACTATACAGTGAAGCTGTGTGCAACAGACATAGCTATCACGTATAGTAGAGAGATCAGGACTTGTGGAACAAACTGGCACATTACAGACTCTACGACACAAAACTCATATAGCAACTCATATATAAGAAAGATACAAATATTACACATCAAAGGTCACAGACCATGAATTCAACAAGCGGAAGCGGAGTAGTGTTGTCTAACAACAAGATGCAAATTTAGGGCCTAAGAGGTCTACAAATAAAATAAACCCAGCCAGCTTGCTCCACGGTCCCAAGCTGCCACCTGGGAACCCCGGACTACTAGTCGATGTCCACGTACAACCCACCTAGATGCTCGGTGTCGTCCTCCTCTGAAATACAAATATAAAGGTAGCAAAGAGAGACTGAGTATGATATACTCGCAAGTTTATTAGGGCGATATAGGCCCGATGCTGACGGAGGCTCTAAAGCTGTATAAAGTAGCTATTTTGCATAAAGCTAGATTTTCTTTTAAAAGATAGGAAAGACCCATGGCAGCGACTACTCAGAATATTTTCTGAAAAAGGGATAAGAGGGTAACATTTTATCTTCGGTTCTCTTTGAACCTACTTGTAGCCAAACCACTCATCCCCACCAAAGGCACTCCCCCGAATCCCCCTCGAGGAAATGAACCTTTATCACTCGTTGGTTATGCAGCCTTTAGCTGCCATATCAATTAGGTTAAGGTTCTCTATGATCTTATCGTCTATTCCCAATTCGTCCATAACCGCGGACACGGCTTTTCGAAAAGATTTACCCTGCAGGGGTGTACTAATTTACCCACCGGTACCGTCTGGGTCACCTGATTGGCCCTCTTCCGGGGAAGGCCGGCGAGTGGGCGCGGTTAAACCTTTACCTCGCGTGAGACTATCCAAGAGTCATCTGTGGCCACAGGGCAAGTTTTCCCAGCCTATTTCAGCCCCTGCCCCATCGCCACGTCCTAAACACAAATCCTCCGCAACATTTCTTTCCACTCACACGCAAATGGAAAACCGAACTAGAGTACCCTTGGATACGCCCGCACAAGTTATTTAGTTATAGAGGATTCCATATGTCCCCACCAATGGCAGCACGATCGTCTTGGTTCAAGAGGTAAAGAACTCGCACCTAGGGGCTAGAATGAGACAAAACACCATCCCCGATGGCAACTCATCCTAGCATTCTTAGCATTTTAATTAAGCATCACACGTATCCACCATGCCCGAATCATTCCATCAACATCAATAGCATGGAATTTAAATAACGGACAACTAAACTTTCCACTAATCATGGCTAAGCATAACTAAGCATTTATACCAACAGTTATATTTTTCACCCGGCCAACACATCATACCTATGGTTCTTAGGAGGGAAAACATGTGAGGGTTCAGGGGGTAAACATGCATTCATAGGATACTCTATATTGACCAATAATTGACATTTGAACTGCATGCAATATTATGGTGGATAAAATAAGTTTATAAAACAATAGGAGGCTAGATGCCAAGAAGGTTAGGTTATCTCTTGCCTTGCTGCCCGGGCGCGTAGTACTGCTCGTCGGGGTTGGTAGGGTTAACCTCCACTCCGAAATCTATCGATACCCAAACAATATGGAAAAACAAATAAATCACACGAAGACAAGGTGCAATGCACAATCACATGATGCCATGACAAGTTTATGCAAGGTATCATCAGTTAATGTATTTCACAATTTAAATGGAGTTCCATATAATTAAGGTAATTATTTGGAAACAACCCCATATTTACCTTAGTGGTCACATTGTTTATAAATTAACTCATTATTAAAGAAGTGGCTTAAATATGCATGAGCATGGCATGAATGGATAGGGTTTGTCCTTCCGATCATTTTGGCACCTTATTTGTAATTTTTCCGAGTTTCGATGATTAAATAGTGAATTGAATAATTATTTGTATTTAATTCGTTTAATCATTTAAGAAATACATCAAATAAATATTTATGATCATGATTTGATATTAACAGGGTTTGATAGCATTTGAAGTGTTGATCACTTTGGTATGTCATTTGCAATTTTTTTTTTGGATCAATATTTATCAAGTTATGAATTTTCTAAATTTCATTTATACTCTGCCATTTCTAGAACTAAAATTCTATAGAAAGCTACTGATGTGTAGAAGACAACCCAATTGGATGTAATTCAATTTGAATTATTTAACTTCCTATATGAATGTTTTAATCCGGGAAGTCAATATTCTAGTTTTTGCTACAACTTAAGTTAATTTTATTCAAAAATTAAATCCTCTTAGGGATAACTAGTATTGCTTAAATGTGAGCTGACAAAATTTGTTTGACCTCATTTGGATTAATAGAGTATCAGAAACAAACAAGTTTAGGTTTTATACCTTCTGTGGCATTTTGAATATCATTATTTATTTATTAATCTAAATGGTGTGAAACCACTTTAGTGAGTTATAGAATTTCATAAGCTTTCCAGAACATATTCATTTACTTAATTTGGATTCTTAGATCTCGAGATATTAATTTTCAAAGTCTTGATAAATTTTCTGGCAGAGAAAATCCCCTTCTAAGTTTAACAACTTAACAGATTTGATAATTTTCTACTGACTTAACCACAATAGCAAATGGAATCAAACCAGTGGCATTGGGTAGATTAGTTGATGTACTTTTGATACCATTTTAGTTTGGTATTTTTGGTTAAATCAAGTTTTAGGAACCATTTCCCAAAGATGGTATCAAAATAGTCTTTCTGAGTTTTCAGTTAAAACTAACACATTTGTCATTTTTATTTCTAATTGGAGACCTGTCCAAAAATGAACATGGCTCGCATCTATGTGGAGATGGCATGTTATACTTGCTACATCATTTTAGTTTGCTATTTTTAGGCCTCTGGTTAAATAGGAACTTGTATGGGAAGTTGGCTGTCTCTATTATTTCATGTGGTGTAATAAAATGATTAGCTATCTTCCTCAAATTAGATCTTTTACATAGATTTTATTTTAGGGTTCACAACACTTGTTAATGCCAGCACACTAACCATAATAACATGTTATGCTAAGACAAACTCCTAAATAAATCCAGGTGAATTAATATTAACAGCTCAAAACAGAACCAAATATCTGTTTTCAGAAGTTTCCGAAAACAGACAGAACATAGCTACTTTGCCTAGATCATTTAGTCTTCTATAAGGCTTAATTTAGAAAACCAATTCATGCTTATGAATCTATAGGTTTAGCTCTTTCTAACCGTATGAAGTTTACAAAATTTAGTGGAGCAGATTTACCATAATTTGCATGCAAAGGTGGCTAATCTACACAGATTTCAACACAGCAGATTTTCAGGATTTTTCCGAATCTGGGCGGGAACGCACCGTGGCCGTTGATCGCGAGATCGACGGCGCACAGCCGTCCTCTAGCTTCAGCTGTGGAACAGCGCAAGGAGAGAGAGGGGGCGCGCGGGCGGCTACCTGCCGGCGGTGATCGTCGGCGGCGAGGGTTGGAGGGGACGGAGACGAGCTCTGGCATTCTCCTGGCACTCAAATCGTCGCCGGAGGTGGGCTGCAGCGGCGGCACGGCTCGGCGGCCGAGATGCTTGAAGTGGAGCTCCCGAGCTCCTCTTCTGGTGGCTCTTAGGCGAGGGTGAGAGGGGCAGTGGTGGTGTGGTGCTTGCTCTCGGCCGTGGGGTTCCTTTTATACCAGTGGGGAGGCTCAGGGGCGAGCGAATGGTGTGGGGGTCACGGGGTGGCCACGCCATGCCGGGGCGGCACGGGTGCGTGCGGGGGCGGCGACGTGCGGGCTGGGGAGGCACGGGCGCGGCGCCAGGGGGTCAAGGGGGGAGTGGCGCGTGCTGCGGTGGTCGGGGCCGGGTCGGGCGTGTGCTGGTCGGGCCGTGGTGGCCACGGTATGGCGCGCCGGCAAGATGTTCGACAGGGTGTCGGCCGGCAGTTCACCGCCGTTTGCGGGCAAGGGGGAGGTCCAGGAGTGAAGTGCTCGGGCTAGGGAGCTTCCATGCATCAAGGGCAAGCTCCAGGACATGTTGGGGAATTTGATTGGTACTGGTTCGGACAAGGTGGCATGGTGGCGGCCATGTCCATGCCATGGCTACTTAGGGCTATGGATTAGGGCATGGGGTGCTAGGAGTTTGTCCAGAACGTGCAGGGGGGTGTTGGGTGAGCTGCTGGACAGAGAGGGGACATCAAATGGGCAAGCATGGGGGCTGCCCATTCATATAAGGTAGAGGGCACTATGTGGGATTAATTGCATTTCCATACTAGAGAAAAAGAGAGAAAGCAAGGGTGCAATTGCTAAAATATTTGATTTGGCCACACCACAAATTATGAACATATTTATGGAGGCTCATATTATATTAATGAAGCAGCCTATATTTTTATTTTGAATTTTGAAGGCCCAATTTTTGGTTCAAAATTAAGCATTGGTTGGCACTAATTTGAATTCTCGAATTAAAACATTTGCTTGTCAAAAGTTGGATTTTTACCATTTGTTATAAAAAGTAATTTGGAACTTCCTGAACAAATATGATAGTTCAATTTGGATTTTTGTTTGTCCAATAATATTCACCAACCTTGATTTAATAATTTAAGCCAAAGCATGATTTCATGTGGAGCAATTTAATTATAGATGCCATGATGCAATCATGAAAAAAAAAGTGAAAATTTGGCTCAAATTTTAGGGTACCAAATCTGGGCTGTTACACTATATGATAATGCTTTAAATGATGGTCCTACGCTTATTGATAATCCTCAATGTTTAGAAGTTGTTACAAATTTGTGTGAGGATAAAAATGATATACTTGCTGTTTGTGGTGGTACTCTCACTTATGAGAGTCCTACTTTAGTTTTGAATTCTCCTATTCACACCATGGAGGAGAAGCTTTTATATGTTGAAAAGTACATATATGGGCTGAAATTATCTTGCACTAATAACCATTACACCCACAACAATAATGTTTACGATGTTTCTTGCAATTATTTTGAGAGGGGAAAACAAACTAATAGCTCACATGATAGTTTTAATAATCCTTTATATGTTCCTAAGTTTGCAAAGTTGCACCAATCTAATAGTTGTTTTATCAAATTCGGTTCCACTACTATTATGAGAGGGGAAAACATGGCTCTAAACATTTCAATATTATTACGTTTCATCTCTTTAAGTTCAAAGTCTTGAAATTGCTTTTGTTTTATCTTCCTATGCTACTTGCTTTGTGTTTCAATGATTTATTTTCTTACAAGATCCCAATGCATAGGAAGTGGGTTAGACTTAAATGAGTTTCATATTTTTCTCTTGATGCTCTCTTTTGCATTTCAATTCTTATTCCTATGTGAGCATCATTAAAACTATCATGCCTAGCTATATGGCTATAAAGAAAGCGCTTTACGGGAGGCAACCCGATTGTTTTATTTTTGATTTTCTTTGTGTCCTCTTGCTGTAACAAGAGATTTAGTTTTTAGTTTTGTTTCTGGAATTTTTAATAAAGTACCAAGTTTTACCCATTTTTGGATTGAAAAAGTTGCTTATTGTATTTGGAGATTTTATTCCAGCACGAATCTGTGCACGGTATGATTTTTCACTCCTATTCTGTAACTCCGAATGAGCTGATATTTTAACTGTAGTTGCAAGTTTTCATCCTCTGTAAGCATGAATTCTTTCAGAATTTTCGACATATTTAAGTAGGGTATAAAAATGCGTTTTGCTGCTGCTATTTTTCTGGACAGATTCTGTCCCATTTTATTTGATGCATTCTTTGAACTTTTAACTTGAATCTTTTTGATCCAATTGAGTTTATAAGTAGGCATACAACATTATACACTTTCTGGAAATTCATATGAATTTTTGTTTAAGGATTTTATGCAGCAAGCAATTCATTTGTCTATCACTACTAATATCACCCCACAGAAAAGAAATGGGAGAAACGGTGTTTTGAAGTTTTTTCACAGGGATTAGAGGAGATGCACCAAGAGATATCCAAGGATGGTGAAGACCATAAGCTTGGGGATGTGAAGACAACCCCACTGGACCAATACACTCTCGGTTTGCACACGTCTAACTTCTGTTTTTCGATCAATGCACTATATCGCATAAACTTGGAGCGTCTTTTATTTGCTTTTTATTTCGGTTTTATTTTTTGTTTGTCTTGAAACCACCACTATCATTTTATATGAGAGAACTACTGGAAATTTGGGTTGAATTAAGTTGGATGCTATTAAAAAGATTGGGAAAGGGATGTTTGAGTTGATTCAAAAAGATACATATAGTTGCATGAATCATGTGCTTTTAATGAGTATTAATTTACAAGTGTTTTATCAAGAGCTATCTCTTATTCATGTTTTGATGCTGAATGCTACTTTACTTTGTTTAACATAGATTGGTTAGTTCTATGGACACTTATGCATGCATTTAGACAGTCAACTTTCTCCCTCTTGCTAGCCCAAAAATTCCAACAAGCAAAAACTTGTTGTCCAACACCTTCAACCAAAGTTTTTCCAATGAGTCCACCATATCTACCTATTAGCTTTATGCTATTCCGATTATGTTTATCATGTTATTTTGTATAATCTATACCTCTAAATTAAAATGCTTATGTTATTGATTGTCATGGGAAAAGTTGGTTAAAAAGCTCTCACGAACTTGATGCACACTTTACTTTTATTGCACTTAATAAACATGAACCATTGTGATTAAAATTATGAAGTTGTGAGCTTTACAAGAGTCTTGGTTGGGGGTTAGCCCATATGTGCTCTCACATGGCAAGCTTTCAACATGTTCTTAATTATATTTAGTTGATATCATATACTTTTGTTTATGGATGCCTATCATAGTGCCAAATAAATGTGGAAACTAAGTAAGTTTAAGTAGTTTGTACAAATGGCTAGAGAGACACCTGGGCCGCTAATCTAAGCGATGCTTCATTCATGGTGGAAATTTACTTACATGCTATTGTGAACCTTCAGTGATACACCTCATAATAAAAAGCTATATCAATAGTAAATAAAAAGGGTGTTGAGATAGTTCATTATGTTTGTTTGTCTTGTCATTTTGACATGGGCTTGTTCCATGTCCTGGGACAAGAGGTACCCCAGTTGACCCTCTTGATGACGCTATTTTTACAATGACTTTAACTTGAACTTGCTTGGTAGCCCAAATTGAGTAACACCATGGTGTAGGTACTCGTATTCACGGGACATGAAGCTTTCAACCCATACTTTGTCAAGCACACTACTCATATTTGCTTTCACTTTAAACTTTAACCATTCAAGATGTTATGATCACGGTAATGAGAGCTTGACACCTTTGCAAACATTAACTTAAGTAGAAGCATTTGGAAGTTAGATGAAACTTATTCATGTTTTACCTCTACTCATTTATATATCTTTCCAAAGTGTCCACCTTTTATATTCAGATTTACAAGAGTACTCTATGACCATCATAGGATGTTTTTACTTTTCATTATGCATACATTTGGTCCATAGTACTTTCTTCTATGTTGCACTTTGTGAATTATCATTGAACATCCTTATATTGAATATTTAATATCACTTCATAATCTATCTTGCATATTGCTACTCCTTTGAAGAATGAATCATTTGACTTTATGTAGCAATAGTAATCATATTTGATATCCATTCATAGTATTAAAATGCAAAGTCCATGTTGGTTTTATCACCTTCATACTCGAGGACGAGTATAGGTTAAGCTTGGGGATGCTGATGCATGTAAAATGCATACAAGAACTTTACATTATAAATACTCATATTTCAATCATATTTGCATCATATAAGGGTTATATCATTGTTTTATAAGGATTTTGGGAAGATTTCACAATTTTCCTATTTTTCTGGAATTAACCCTGCACTGGCAGAAAAACCTATTTTTCAATGTTTTTACCTTTCAGGGACCCAAACGACGTCCAAATGACCTAATATTTTGCGGGGATCATTTTTTGGAAGGAACGAAGTGTAGGAGCGAAGGAAGCGAACAAACGGAGACCCGAGGGCCAAAAGAGGTGGGCCCACGTGGCCAGATTCCTTGGCCGTGTGGGACCCCCCATCTTGGGCCTCGTGGCTCTGATGCCGTCCGTTTTCGTCTTCGTGGCTTCGTCTTGACCTAAAACCGACTATAAAAATAGTCCCCCGACGGCTTTCGCGAGGAGGCGGCGGAGAAACACAAAACCAAGAAACATGAGACAGAAGGCTGCCGCCGGAGAAGATCGGAGGGGGGAAACACCACCGGAATCACCTTCGGAAGGCTCCTCCATCCCCCCTCCGGAGTCTCCATCAACACCACCGTCAAGACAAGCACCATCTCCATCACCATCTTCGTGATCCACTTCATCCCCCTCATAGTTTGAGATAGTTCGAACCCTAGCTATTGTCTAAGTACTATTCTACATGTTTGTGAATTGCTACTTGTCATTGTTTTGTGGGGAGATTATATTTTTAGATTGTGTTGTATCACTTATACCATTGAATCATATCATGTCTTTGCGTCGTGAGTAGTTCTCTCATGTTCCTAGGGGCATAGGATGGATTGGCAATAATTTTCACTTAACTTGTGTTGAGTATTTGGTCAAGTTTTTATCTTTTATGATTGTCTTGATGTACAATGTATGAAGTGCACCATATATTGAGTAATGCATGAAGGTGTTATCACACTAGTGCGATGGAATGGGTAGGACCTAGGAGGACACGTAAACCTTGGTCTAATACATGAAGTTACATTAGGAGGGGATTTATATCGGGGACCTTAGAGTGTAATGCTATGGTGGGACTTTATGTCTTAATAATTCTTGTGCAGTCATTTACTTGGTCACATGATCCATCATAAGGGGTTTAGTTTATTTATTTAACTACACCTAATTATGGCTCCGTCCAAAAAAGATTAAAACTTGACAAAATGTTTACATTGTTGTTCTAGAAATATTTATGCCATGAAATACATGTAGCCCTTGGGAACGTTTTCCACCTATAAGAAACACACCACTCAAGCTTGTCCTCTTGCTGCATAGAGGATTGGGCTTTCTCTCTTTGAGAGCTTTCACTTGTCATATTTTATTTTCAGTTTTTTACTTTATTGCAAACTCTACACCAAAAACCCAAAAACACTTGCATCATTTAATCATTTTAGTTTGTCTAGTGCATAGATAATAAGAGAAGTGACACTCTTATTTGAGAGGATAAATACTTATACCTTCTACTCCTCGTGGGATCGATACTAATACTTACACATCGAAGATTTCAACGATCCCCTATACTAGTGGGTATCACGCGCTACCTAGCCTAGCCTCCGACTCTCTGGGCATCCGTCCGAAATCCGGTCCCTCCCCTCAGGTGCCTTGGTCCTCCTTTTATAGGCTAAGGGGATCCCACAGGTGCACCTTTGGGGGCGGAGGGGTTTTGGCGGGAAAACCCCTCCGGGTTCTCCTTTGGGGGTGACGTGGCTTCTTCTCGTCCAAGTATTCTTCTGAGGGGGTTAGGTGCGGTCGCCCACCTTTCCCTGGGCGGGCGGACAGGGGCTGACACCTTTTCCGTCCCTGTCCCCCTTCGACGCCTTCGTCTTCTTGGCGCCCAAGTCTTCTAGGAGCTTCCAGTCGGGGCTGGCAATCCTATCCTCTTCGCGCGTGTGGAGGTTGGTTCCCGAGGGTGAGCCTGGCCTCCTGCCGGGCATCGGGGTCCCCGGGACCCTCGCATCGTCTTCCGTGTTGAAGGGGGCCCCGGGGGATCCCCTGGTCCTTAGCTGTGGTTGTCGATGCCGTGCTTGTCTCGTCGCCGTGGGCCTGATGGGGACCCATCTGCCAGTCTTGAACCTTGGCCTTGCTCGCCTTCCTGGTGGGCCCATAGGCGGTGGACCCACTTTGACCGCATTAGTGGAACCCCATGTTCCACTGTTGCGACACCCATCCATGTGTGAGTAATTCCCCACTGTAGGCTGAGGGGATGTTAGGGATTGGATGAGATTGTTCATGTAATAAGATGTCAGATTGTTAGGGCATGATGCCTAGTATCTACGAGAGTGCTTTTTATCGTTGTTGCAACTTGGTGTGCTTAATGCTTGACACTTAGGGCCCGAGTGCCATGTTTTCAGATCTGAACATATTATGATAAGTATTGTTTTGGATCATATCTATAAGTTGTTTGCACATGTTATTGCTCGGAACCCGAGGCCCCAAAGTGACAGCTTTTGGGACAACCAGAGGGGATCGTTTTGACTTGAGGGTTACATGTATTCATTGAATGTTAATGCTTTGCTCTGGTACTTTGTAAAAGGAGTAACTTAATTACCTTTTGGCTCCTCATAAAGGCCCCGCTGACACAGGAAGGTTGGACAAAAGATGTCGTGCAAGTATCTTATTGCAAGCACGCACGACTACCTACGGAATGCATGCCTATGTTTATTAGCACCTCGATAATTTTTATTTGCTTATCTACATGTTGCCCTTCGCAATTATTTCATGAACTATCTCATCCATGCAGCGCCCGTATTTACATCCCTATGCCTAAGGTGTTTTAATCCTGCTGTTACTAAAATTGGTACTATTGGTGTTTTTACAATACTAATGTTCTTGCTTTATTACTGCTGCTATTATATTACTGTTGCTACTGATAAATTGCGCCAAGCAAGTTACTTTCTAGGTGTGGCTGATCTGACAAATCAGCTGCTAAGGCTAATAAATATCCTCTGACAAATCAGATGGCCAGCTGTCTTCTTTTCATCGGTAGCAGCATTGAAGGAGGAGTGGCAGCAATGGTAACTCTAGTAGAAGCAGCTACCGATGGAGTCGTCTTCGTGCTAGTGGAAGTCGACATTGTAGGTGGAGCTTCAGCCTTGCATGCTGAGGTGACATTAGTTGTGTCAGAGAGCTTTGCAACCTTAGTCAAAGGGCGAGCCCTAAAAGAAGAAATGGAAAAGTTAAAATCATGGAAAGATGCGTACAAAGGAAAGGAAAACAAGTCGGGAGAATATGAGTGAAGAGTTAACTTACCCAGTGTTGGTCTCCAAGTCCAAGGAGGCGTTGGAGTCAGAGGATGGCATGGCTTCAGAGTCGTACGAGTCTTCAGCAGAAGGAGGAGAAGCAGAGGGCGACTTGCGCTTCCGAGTGCTGGGAATCACCAGCGGGGCGTCAGCTGGTCCACTGCTCCGCAGCTTCCTCAGCCTAGCGGCTTGCACGGCCTGTGTTTGTTTGTCATCTTTAGTAAGTGGATCTTGAGTTAAAAGGAAGACGTGAAAAGGGCACCTTTGGGACACCAGTCTGCTCCTTCCTATTCATAATCTTGCGAGGAGTGGAGGCCGGGTCCTTGTCACTAGACGACTCTCCAGAAGAAGTCGTCACAGCAGTCGGTGGGTCCTCAGCAGAAGGACCCTTGGCATCATCATTAGGAGTCTCTAGAGAGGACTCCTGGTTTTCTTCATCAACTCCTTCATTGCTTTCAGCCCTGGCATCTTGGTCATTGGGTGACCACCAGCTATCAGTGATCTACACAAAGGTTCAGAAAGATATAATTAGGCAAAGAAGGAGCTGAAGTATAGCAAGAGCAAAGTCAGAATACAAATATTAAATAACTTACCGCTGGTGGAGGATTTGTTGTGCTGAAAGGGGAAAGACAAAAGCTTTCCTGGTCCTTCACCAGCTTGCCGGTCAGTTTCTTCACTAATCGATTAATGTCGGTGGTGCTGGCTTGTTTCTCGGACGTTCGGAGGTCATCCGTCATGCAATGAGTGTACTCGACTACTATCCTTCCAAGTCATCCAGCAAAGAACCAGATCCATACCCCCGAGTCCATGCGCCACAAGAGCGCGAAGCTGGCTCATCAAGGAGTCGACTTTTGGACGAGCATCTTCAGAGCACTTTGCCTTCATGTTGGCATTTATTTGGAGACTATCAGGAGAGAAGTCGGGAAGATGGGGCTCGTCCGTAGGGGACGTGTCCTTGCAGTAGAAGTAAGTTTTCTGCCAGTCCTTGATACGACTCGGCAGAATAGGCTTGGGAAAGAGAGAGCCCTGACGGCGTTGTAGAGCAACAGCTCCACATTTGAGAAGTGGGCCGCCAGAGTACTCGGGCTAGGGATTGCAATAGAAGAGCTCCAGCCAGAGGTCCAGATCAGGCTTGATTTGAAGATCATCTTCACATAGAGTGACGAAATTGGAAAGATTTAAGATGGAATTGGGGGCGAGATCGTGGATTCTGAGTTTGTAGAAGTCAAGGACTTGGCGAAAGAAGAGATTGCGGGGGGGAGTGAAGCCACAGAAAAGGTGTTCACCGAAAACGATGACCTCTCCGACGGCCGGTGAAGGCTTCGTTTCCTCGCTGACGGCGCGCCAGGAGATACTGGCAGAGATAAGCCCGGACTCCTCATAGCCCTTGAGCGTGTCTTGGGTCAACAGAGATCTGCCCCAATTGGCAGAGATGGTTCGCCTGGATGCGGGCGCAGCAGCAACGGTGGCGGCGGCGGCAATGTCGACCACCGAGCTCATGGCTTTCTTCCCCTTAGCGGCCTTGGAGAGCTTGGGTGCCATGGCGGGGAGGAGACGCGCGTCCGTACGTGAGAAAGGGCACGTGCAGGCGAGAGTGCAGAGGAAGAAGACGAAGCGGGAGCACAGAGGATAAAGTAAGATCTGGTCTCCCCACTTTAATAAAGGGGATAAGTGGAACTCTAGCGAATAACGGTGATGTATGCTGTACTGCATGCACAGGAATCTTGGGATTTATCCATTGCGCAAGATACGCGGTGAAACCGAGGCGTCCCGATACTTCACGGTCAACGGATGACATGTGCATAAATGAGATAACAAAATAATTCAGAAAGGCCGACTCGTTTTAAAAGACGAGTCCTCATTATACATGAGCAAGAAGTATGCCCTCCTAGCAAACTCATAAAGGGCTATAGCCATCTAGCCAACCAGAGAGTGGGGGTCAAGTGTGGAGGCCTGAGTAAAGGAGAGGGTCGATTTGTTTTTTTTTATCAAGTTTGTTATATTTGTGCAGGAATTCATCTTGGGACTAACAGCAGGCGACTTCTGAGCTGTTGACTTCAAAAGAGAAGTCGGAGAAAAGGAGCCGGACGAATACGCCAAGACTGCGCCCAAGATAAATTCGGGGGCTACTGATGGGGGGGATACTTTTCGGGTAGGCCCATGGAGCCGGAAAGTGGACCCGCCAAGACCCAGGAGGCCCAAGTCGGGTTACACTTTAAGCAACATGGGCTAGACAAGGAACAAGCCGGCCTGCCCGTTACGACTCAGCAGAAGGGAAAGGACCCGGCAGAAACCGGAGTCCTAATACAACCTGGAGGACCAACTTGGAAGGGGAAGACCTATAGTAGGGCTCCGTATTCATGTGTAACTCGGCATAAGTTGTAAGTCCAGGGACCCGGCCGCCTTTATAAGGAGGTCCCTGGACCTTAGATCCAGAGGCCCTCAAGTAACACCAACCCCGTAGTCGCCGACTCCCAAGTTAGAGGAGTTAGAACCTTGTAATCGAGATCAAGACCATAGCAATAAAGAACAAGCAGGAAGTAGGTCTTTACCTCTAAACAGAGGGGCCGAACCTGGGTAAACTCCTTGTCCCTTTGTCGAGATTAAAAACTCTTGTGTCCTAGTCGCCAATGGCCCCACAACTTAGCTTCTCGGAGGAAGTACTTGCCGTGACAACCCCACGACACCTTGTGTCAAATCAATAAATTTGGGTTTTACTTCCCTCGAAGACTATTGCGATCCCCTATACTTGTGGGCCATCAGTGGAGATCGGTGATCGGTGGCCCGGGTCACTGCAAGGGAAGGAGAAGAGGTGTCCGGAAAGAATTTAAGGGCACCCGAGCCAATGGGGGCCCTAGTTAGAGGTTGTTTTTCTATCCGGGGCCACAAGGGACGAATGAGGGTCTACCAACGCCTCCACTGAAGATGATTTTTAACTATCGTTTCTCTTTTTTGTATGCAACGGTGTAGTTATATATTTTCATATAACAACTTATTGACTTATTTATTTTCAATCCAAACAATATATAATTGTTTAATATACATCAGTAATCTTGCTTATTTTATCAAAGCGCTCCTTTGATTAAAAGGAATCCTATAGGAATTCTATAAGATGTTGATTCTTACGAATTTTTCATATAGGTGTCGTTTGATTCGTAGGATTGAATCATTAGGAAAATTTTCCACAAGATCACATTGCACTATGTTTTGTAGGAAAATTGTCCAACCACTCAAACCTCATGTTACAGTTTCTATGGTTTTCCTACGATTCAAACATTTTTTTGAAAAAATTCTATAAAATTCAACTAGGCATGACACTCCAATTCTACGTTTTCTATTTCTGCGTTTTTCCTATTTTACGGATCAAGGATGCCCTCAGTTTTTCTAGGCTAATATATCTAGATATACCAATTGCTGCTAGCTTGAGGGTGATGGCTTATCCTCGAATTCTCATAGTTTGGCTGAAAAATGACACTGATAGTCATGGGCGTTTCAGTTTATCTTACTACTACTAGCAAAAATGTCGGTGCGTTGCTACGAGTTCGCTAAAAATCACACGCACGAGCAGATAGGTGCGACGGTGAGCACGGCCATAAGGAAGCATGGTTCCCTCGAGATCCTAGGCAGCGCGACGATAGCGACGTCCAAAGCGGCATTCTCAGGGCTAAGGGTAGCGGCGATGTGGTGCGAGCTCAGCGACACAGTGGGTGGCCTCAAGAGGACGTGGAACCCTCTAGCATGTTGAGTTAGGGTTTCCCTATACCCAAGGAGAGAGGGGCCAATGTGAGGGTGGAAATCAGGCGACATGTCAGAGGAAGAAGGTGGTTGGCGTGCATGCGATTGGTGTAGTTTAGGGCATCGATGGAAGGATGGATGATGTCGAGGTATACGCGGCAGCATGGGGGAGATCGAGATGGAGTAGGGGTGGTGCTTGGCGACCAGGTGGTGAAAGGAACAACATGAAGGTTGCGCCTGGCGTGAGGGTAGCTGTCGACGACGGTTGGCAGGAGCATGGGTAGGTGGAGCTTTATCCTTCTTGGTCGTACGAACCTCATCACGCTGGTGGGATAAAATGTAAACTGGCATGATGTACTCCAAGAATTACCTATGATTTGCGGTAATTTAAATTTTGCTTTTTAATTTTTGTGCGTAATTTAGATATTCTTACCCTTTGATCCAAAACTTATGAGAAAATTATGGCCCTAACAAAACAAATTAAACGACAAAGAAATACTTCAAATTCTTATGTCAAGAAAACATATGTGAAATTCTTGAGTATCCGCAATTGCCATGAATGCAAACGAAATACAAAAATAGGAAAAAAAAGTTTTTCCTCACGTCCCAAAACATGGAGTTCCCCATTGCGCAGGCTCTCCCTTATTCTTTTTGTTTTTTTATAATATAGGAAGAGATACAATCACATCGATCATCGATGTTGTACTCTCGTACAGTCGCATGTACACATAGGCATAACATGCCTCTACTGACCCACTTCTTTCTCTCCCTGGCATCTGGATTTCACGGTGTCGTGTCTTGGATCATGGATACCGGGAGTAAATGATACCCCCTTTTTAGGTTCGGTATGGGGCGTGAAGGAGGACGAGAAACGTCTTCCGCCGAGGAGACTTCGTCTAGGCCCGAGATCTACGTACAAGCATGCACCGCAGAGACATAAGGAGTTTACCCAGGTTCAGGCCACCCGGAGGCTAACAGCCCTACTCCTGCATGTCTGGATTGAGTGGTATATCATGGTGTAGCTTATAGAGGTGGTTGCGGGTGCGAACCCGGGAGGTGTCGGCTAGAGGTTGCAGACGAGCAGATCCTGACCCGGAGGAGATCACCTCTCGCCTAAGCTACTCTCAGTATTGCGCGCTACCTAGCCTAGCCTCTGACTCTCTGGGCATCCCTCCGAAATCCCCTCCCTCCCCTCAGGTGCCTTGGTCCTCCTTTTATAGGCTAAGGGGGTCCCACAGGCGTACCTTTGGGGGGCGGAGGGGTTTTGGCAGGAAAACCCCTCCGGGTTCTCCTTTGGGGGCAACGTGGCTTCTTCTCGTCCAAGTATTCTTCTGAGGGGGTTAGATGTGGTCGCCCACCTTTCCCTAGGCGGGCGGATAGGGGCTGACACCTTTTCCGTCCCTGTCCCCCTTTGGCGCCATCGTCTTCTTGGCGCCCAAGTCTTCTAGGAGCTTCCAGCCGGGGCTGGCAAGCCTATCCTCTTCGCGCGTGCGGAGGTTGGTTCCCGGGGGTGCGCCTGGCCTCCTGCCGGGCATTGGGGTCCCCGGGACCTCTGCGTCTTCTTCCGGGTTGAAGGGGGCCCCGGGGGGTCCCCTGGTCCTTAGCCGTGGTTGCCGATGTCGTGCTTGTCTCGTCGCCGTGGGGCAGATGGGGGCCCATCTGCCAGTCTTGAACCTTGGCCTTGCTCGCCCTCCTAGTGGGCCCACAGGCGGTGGACCCACTTTGACCGCATCAGGGGAACCCCATGTTCCACTGTTGCGACAATAGCCCCCGGGCATAGTCCCGGCGGCTACGCCCTTCTGCCGCCGGGGCTATGACCAAAAAAGAGTCAAAGTGGGTCCCCGGCGTCAGGTCTTTACTGTCCTGTCCCATCCGTCAGGGAGTGGCGTTTTGGAGTTATCCGCTTGGGGGATAGTCGTGCCTGCCTCCTCGGTTCGCGGAAGCGGAGACGTCGAGGCAGCGGCCATCGAGGGTGCACCCGTGCCTACTTAAAGGCAAGGGCACCCCTCAAAATCTTCAATCGTCTTCGTTCCTATCCCAACCCCAACCTTCCGCAGAAACGAGTGTGTCGATGGCAGGGGCTAGGAGAGGAGTTGGACGCCCCCGATCTTCATCAGCGGTGGCGGAGGTGGCCACTGGCAGCCGTGGGAGGGCTGCCCCTCAAGGTCGAGCGGGACGCGGTCGCGGCGGCGGCCGCGGTCGTGGTCGAGGTCGTGGAAGCCGTGGCCGTGGAGGTCGTGGGGCGGGAGGCTCTCCAGACCCACTCCCGCGAAGTACGACCCACACCGGCTTCCCTCCATTTGAGTTCGTCGTGGATCTAGACAGGAGACTGCGCAGCCAGCTTCCTCTGCCGGACTCCTTCGTGGCTGCAGTGGACACGGATGGCGACCGGCCCACCGGTTACTGGCTGCAGTTGGACGGCTGCCCCAACGGCTCCTCCTGGGTCGAAGTGGAGTACACCATCGACGACTCCATGCTCCTAGGTAGGGGATGGAAAGCGTTTGCGTGCTCCCGTCACCTTACCCTGGGGGAAGTACTTGGCATTCGAGTACGACGGAGATGAGACGCTCTCCGTGAAGATCTTCCGCACTGACGGAGGGCGCGAGGAGTGTTGTGCGGAAAGTAACAGCAGCAGCCGCAATAGCTGCTACGACGAGGAGGACGAGGATGAGGATGAAGAAAACTCCTTCTGCGTCAAGGTCGAGAGGAGCCCGCTTCCTTGAGGGCGTGGGGACGGCACCGGGGCAGCGCCCCTGAAGATGTCTTTGACCTCCTTCTTGGCGGCCTCGTCGACGTACTTCTAGAAGTAGCGCCTTTCGCCGTACGGTGGTGCTCCCCGCTCGCGTAGGAGCCAACCTTTCCTTGTAAAAAGTAGGTCCTTTTGTAGGTCTTGGGATGATGAAAGACTTGTACCCTTGTCGCCGCTTGGCCTTCTAGTTGAATTGGTGTGAATGAGAACGGTTTTTCGCAAAACATGCCCTGATTGCTGCACCGGTTGTACCGTCATGGGGCTAGTGGGGAGTGGAAGGCCTATAAAAGGCTCTCCAGCCCCTAGTTCCTCATCATCCCGTGGCTTGTTCCTTCTTTTTGTTCCTTGCTTTCCCTGCCCCTCCATAGCTCGCAGAGCTATGTCTGGGGAGGCGGAGATGTCCTTTTCAGGGACGTCGACGGCGGCGTCCGTGCATCAGGGCGCGGCGGAGGCGCCCAGGGGAGCTGGGGCCCGCACCGCTAGGGAGGAAGACGAGGTGATGTCGCGCTTGGACCTCGCCATGGGCGTCTCGCGCTTGGCAACCATTTCCGGTCCCGCAGCCCAGGAGAAGGCCCCGGGTGCACGCCCTTCGAAGGGCTCAACTTCTGGCGGCTTTGAAGGAGAAAACCACAGGGATCCCAGGGGCATCCGGGCTCTGGGCCGAGCTCGAGGCCATTGAGCAGGTAAGCGTCGTACCTCCTCCAGCCCGTCGCTCCTCTTGGGCCTGGTCTAGATCCTGACCGAACTTGCCCCTTTTTCACAGGCGGACGACAATGCCATGAGCGAGGTGCCAACCGAGGTGCTTTCCCTGCTCCGCTGCCTGGTGCCCGGACGCGCGGGATGGCCATGAGCTGCTTGAAAATCCTTCCGGGTTCCCTCCCTTTCCCCAGGCATCCCCGGGAATCGAGAGTTCTCCCGTCGGGCACGAAGAAAACAAGGGTGCACAGCTAGGAGACCTAGCTCCGAGCTGGCCTTAGCGGCATAGGTTCAAGTAGTTGCAAAACCGAACGTAAATTCAGAAATGTAATTCAGAATGTAAATTCGGATGAATGCAACCCTAGACTCAACTCCCGGGGTCATTTCCCAAAACTTCCCTTGCACTAACGCGCTGTCGGGATTTCAGAGGAGGCCTCTTAGGTGCCAAGCACTCATACCTCTGCACGGTAGATATACCCCTAAGTAGGACTATACCTTCCGGGAGTCCTTCGCCACTGTCCTCGGGTACTAGGCCAGAGGGAAACAGACCGTTCGCTGGGGTGGTCGCATACCCCCGCAAAGGCTCTCATCAACCGTCAAGCATGCGCAGGTCGATGGTATATTCACTCCGAGCGAGATATCATGCCTAAGTGCAGGATGCAGATGCAAGGACTTAGATGTCTTCCTGCTGCATCCTCGATCCACCCCGTCGTTCCCGGGCTCCCAGCTTCTTGGTCGCGTTCCGCCGCCTGGTCTTGTCCCGGGAAGGAGCTGCACACAGCAAACTTTCAGTAGGAAAAGAATGGACCCTCTCTCCTATCATGCTAGCGTGTTATCCGAAGCAAACCGCAAGCACAGTTGGTAGTACATTTCTGTGGTGAATTTCGTCTCACCACAGCACTGCCCGATTCCTCCTTTCCGCGGCAGTACGGCATGATCGGGCGGCAGTGCCTAGTCCATGAGGCCACTTGCGGCGCTTCAACCCGTCAGCCACCGGCACATAGCAGCCCCCTGCTTATGGGTTGCTAAGGATAACACGCTTGCATGCTAGAATTGAGGCTCACGAAAATTGAAATTACTTATCTTTTATTCCCTTGGCGACGATTCTTACACCCCATTACAGAACACTAGCCCCTAGGACGTGCTTTAACGGATCCGACGTTTGCGATTCATGTTCGTAATCAGGGGTAGAATTTCCGGAGATTCTCGATGTTCCAGGCGTTGAGTTCAACGAAGATGACCTTATGATAATCGATGAAGATGAGGGGATGCCTTGGGCATCCCCAAGCTTTGACTCTTGATGGTTCTTGATATTCAGAGGGGATGCCATGGGGGCATCCCCAAGCTTGAGCTCTGACCCATCCTCAATTTCTTCATATTCCTCTCCTTTGGAACTTAAAAACTCCCTTCACACAAAACTTCTCATGATTTGATTAGAGGGTTAGTGCCCTTAAATTAAAATGCACATGTGTTCAACTCAAGACAAATTGTAAACAACTTTATTGGGTATTAGCTACTGTTTACTAAGACTCAATGTGGCACTCCTCCTCAAAGGTATCACATTTGACGATAGTAAAGAGACGAATACAAAATAAAAGTAGAATCTGTCAAAAACTGAATAGTCTGTAAAGATTGAATTTTTCGAGGCACTTCTGTTGCCCAAATCAGAAAACTCAAAACTAACGAACGATAGCTAAAAGTATCAGTCTTGCTGTTTAAAAATTTCAGAAAAAAATAAAATTCAGAGGATTTTTAGATTTTCGAACAGTTAAGGACAAAATTCTGTTTCTGGACAGCAAAACAACCCCTCGCACTTTCAATGCATTAGAGGCTAAACTTGGCACAAAAAACCAAAAGAAAAAGATACAATGAAATTGCTACAGAGGAAACAACTTCATGACTCAAGAAAAACAAAAACAAACTGAAAGAAAAGAAAACATGGGTTGCCTCCCAACAAGCGCTTTTCTTTTAAGCCTTTTAGCTAGGCATGATAATTTTAATGATGCTCTCATAAGAATAAGAGTTGGAACGCAAAAGAGAGCATCATGAAGCAAATATCGAACACATTTAAGTCTAACTCTCTTCCTCTGCATAGGCATCTTGTAAGAAAATAAATCATTGGAGCATAAAGCATTAAGCATAGGAGGGCAAAGCAGGTGCAACATTAAAACATTCAACATAAAGAGGGGAAACTTCATAAGATGAAAATTTATATAACCACACTTCCCTCTCTCATAATAACTTTTAGTAGAATCATAAGAAAACTCAATAACATAGCCATCACATAAATCATTTTTCTTATGATTCACATGCATAAAAGTATTATTATTACTCTCCACATAAGTAAAATCTTTCTCATTAGTATTTGTGGGAGTAACGCAATCATAATCATCATTGTAATCATCATATATAGGAGGAATATAAAAATGATAATAAACTTTTTCCTCAATAGTAGGTGGACTGAAAATATCACATTCATCATTATAATCATCATATATAGGAGGCATAGTATCATCAAAGCAAATTTCCTCCTTCCAGCTTGGGGGACTAAAAAGATCATATTCATCAAAACCGGCATCCCCAAGCTTGCAATTTTCCATAGCATTAGCAACCATGGCATTCAAAGAAATCATACTAATAACATTGCTACTAGCATGATTGTTATGCAAATAAAGTTCCATAGGTTTTTAAATTTTCTCTTCAAAAGCATCATGACCAATTTCAAGATAAAGTTTATAAAGCTCTCTCATTTTTTTGTTGTTTTCCATTAAGCCTAACTAGTGAAATAAAAACAAGAAACAAAAAGATTTAATTGCAATATCTAAAGAAGATACCTTCAAGCGCTCACCTCCCCGGCAACGGCGCCAGAAAAGAGCTTCGTTGCCGGAGTGTGAGTGCCATTTACCTTACCTCCCCGGCAACGGCGCCAGAAATTAGCTTGATGTCTACTACACACTTCTATTCTTATAGACTTGTTGGGCCTCCAAGCGCAGAGGTTTGTAGGACAGCGTCAAATTTCCCTTAAGTGAGTAACCCAAGGTTTATCGAATCCACGGGAGGTAGAGGTCAAAGATATCCCTCTCAAGCAACCATACAATTAAGATACAAGAAGTCTCTTGTGTCCCCAACACACCTAATACAATTGTCAGTTGTATAGGTGCACTAGTTCGGCGATGAGATGGTAAAATGCAAGTGATATGGATGGTAAAAGGTGATTTTGTAATTCTGTAATAAAAATGGCAGCAAGCAAACAAGTGACAAAAGTGGCTAAAAACGGTGTATCAATACTTGGAAACAAGGCCTAGGCTTCATAATTTCACTAGTGACTACTCTCAACATCATTAACATAATTAAACACATGATAGTTCCCACAAAAATACATGCGTGGTAGACGTTACTCGGAGATCATTCTTTTGTGGATCAAATAGGATGAAAATTGCGTAGGGCTACGAAAAGCACACCTTAAAGTTTGTATTCTGCATCTATGGACACTTCATGCTGTCACTATCCACATCCAAAGATAGTACTAACAAACACCACAGCCTATTTCTTGAATAGTCTCTTTCTTCAATAACACAAGCATCAAGAAACCTCATGATCTATTCAATCCAACAAATAAAGAACAAACTCATGATGAAGATCTTTCCAATCTATTATCCATAGAGTCACACACGGCACCCATCCTGTCACCGAGGTACCATGACCACAATGGTGGCTCCGGAAATTGTACTAAATAACACCACTTCAGCAACATCATATCCATTACACATAGGGAAACATCATGTATTCAACTACACTAACAAAGCTCATGATCACAACGAAGATCACATCATGGGAGAGAGAGATAACCACATAGCTACTTGTATAAGCCTCAGCCCCGCTGAGGGACTACTCCCTCCTCATCGCGGGAAGCAGCGGTGTCGATGGAGATGGCTCTGGCGGTCGATCCCCCCTCCGGCAAGGTGCCGGAACAGGATCAATCTGACCCCCGAAACTTGTCGGCGATGGCGGCGGATTTTGCAAAAATCCTTCGGGGGTTAGGGTTTTTGCATCGGATGTGATTTTATAGGCGTCGGAGGCGGCCGAGGGGTGCCCCATAGGGCAGGGGCGACCTGCGGCCGCGGCCTCCCCTGGGCCGTGGCTGGTACCCGCGGGAGGCCTTCTGGGCCTCAGCTGGACCTGCCCTTCTGGATCCGGTCCTTATTTGTCCAATAAAAAATCGTCGTAAATTTTCGTATAATTCCGAGAATATTTCCAGAAGTAACTTTCTGCAACAATTCAGCACAAAAACAGGGAACTGGCACTAGGCATCTTGTCAATAGGTTAATCCGACAAAATGCATAAAAATGATGTAATATGATATTAAAAACATGTGACAACATCACAAAACTAGCATGGATCACTCAAAAATTATAGATACGTTTGAGACATATCAACATTCCCAAGCTTAACTCCTACTCGTCCTCGAGTAGGTAAGTGATAACAAAATAATTTTTTATGAGACATGCAACCAACACAAACATGATCAATATAGTAATGTAAAGCATAGGATGTGAATGAAGTGATACAAAACAATTTTCTATAGTTGATAGCAAGAAAGCAATGAATAACCAAGTTGAATCATTCAAGCAAAACCTTTCATAATTAGTACGTTAAAGACATGAAAGCAATGTGATCCACATATTTGATTAATCCACAAAGGTAATAGTTCCATGAAAAAAGTGTTTGAGAATCAAAACAAAGAAGATGTAAGTTTTAGCAAAAAGCTTCAACTTACAACGGTAAAGTCAATATAAAGATTCATGTTTAATCTGACAATGCAATATGATCAATGATACCCAGGGTCAATGCTAGATGTTTGCTTTGGTGGATATAGAAGGAAGAGGAAAACTGACTCAACATTAAAATTAAAAGAAAGGCCCTTCGCATAGGGAAGCAGGGATTAGTCATGTGCTAGAGCTTTTTGTTTTTTTTATGAAACAGAAGTAAATTTTTTTTGAGATATGCATGCTTTCGTCAACAACTTCACAACAGAGAAACTATCTAGTCCCCCATAACAAGCAAGGTTTTTTAGACTTGTGAGAGCAGTTGGTGTTTAGAGGAGCGAGTACGCTCTTCTTTCTTCTTGGTTTTACCACTGTCCAATGTTTGAGGTTATTTCTCAGATTTGCATTGCGCGGAGGAGAATGGTGAGTTATATTTATATTTTTCTTAAGCTGCTCTCAGATTGATTCAAGTGAAGACGTAATCCATCGACACCGGGTGAAAGGGGGGAAATGACCTTGCTGGTCACAAGTTATATCTAGCTCTCTACTGCTCCCTCATGAGTTTAAAAACAGAGGCACAAAAAGGAGTATTTTGAATTTTTAAAGATAGCACATGACAAATTTACTTGGAATGGTAGGAAATACCATGCATAGGTAGATATGATGGACTCAGCTGGCAAGATAGTTTGGCTTTGGGATTTGGATGCTCGAGTGAACCATACACTCAGTACGAATTTTTGGGCTTAGCAAAGAAGGAATTTGAAGCAAACATCTAAAATTAACCGGTAACAGAGTAGCATAAGACATTTATCCATCATAACCACAAAAGCTCCACACCATCTCCAATGTTGACCAAACAATTCTTTTGATGGAAAGATTAGCTTAAAGAATTAACAACTATGAAACACCACATAGTTTTAAGTTTTTAACAGCATTTCTTTACTAATGAATTCCACTCAAACAACCACCAGCAAGTTTAAGCATTCATCATAATATCTCAAAACAAATGAGAAGTATCAAGTATCCACACAATACTAAAGATCCGAAAGGGCGTGGCTTTCCTATTCTCTCCTTTTTTCGATGGTCACCGAGCGATTTCTCCTGGTGACATCTGTCGCGTCCTCGTGCGCTTCTGTCCGTTCGTTTCACGGTCGCCCTAGCAGACAGTTCCGATGTCTGCTTCTACTGCCTTCCTATTGGGTTTCGTGCCTCGCTGTATCATGTGGGACTCCTCTACCTGTTTCGGTGGGCGTGGGTCAGCTGCCGTACGGTCGCCTCCTTCCTCCGCCGGTGTTTTCTTCCGACTAACAAACGTACCTCTCTCGCTGTTTCCTCTGTTTCGTCGTGAGATGGTTATCGCGCAGTCGGATGTGGTGGGCCATGCCTGTCGTTTCACGTCGCCTATGCGTGCTCATATCCTCTTCTTATCCTACCTAGCCAAGATTTGTATTGCTTGCGGCCAGATACTTTTAATCCCTCCAGCTCCACACCGACCAATCCACCGTTTCCGTCTCTCTACCGCTACCCCAGCCCTCCTCTCTCCTCGCCGCCGTTGGCTCACCAAAGCCCGCCGACGGCCGACGACGGTAGGATCTGTTTTTTCTCGTGGCGCTATGGGTCCTTCCTGGCCAAGACGACAGGGCGGCGCGGAACAAAGTCGTTTGCTGCCCTCGGCCCTGCTGGTGTCGGCGGTCTCCTCCGGCCGTCGAGCGCTGATGGGCTAACGCGGTGGAGGTCGCGAAGGTTTCCGCGGAGACTGCTGGTGTCGTTCGCTGGTGCGGGCGTAAGGCTCGGCCAACTGTCGCGACGTACCCGCTCGCACAGGGTGTGGTGGCGGAGGCGGCAAGGGACCGATCTGGACCGTGTGGGCCGCAGCCTCTGCGCTCACCAGGCCTGTCCCCGCCCGAGGTCCTCCCTGTCTGTTCCCCACTGTCCCCAGCGACCGAACCGTCATGTCCCTGCGTCGTGGCTGGTTGGTCATCTCTGCATGCTCGGGCAGCCGTTTCCGCGAGCTGCCCCGGCCAACGACTTGTACGCCGTCCATCTTTGCCGTTTCCTACCATACATTATGTATTCTTCTTGATCTTATTAGTTAATCTTTCTGAATTTGTGTGTTATGTAGTCTCGATCTCTTTCACTGAATATATAGCTTTTTGAGAAGCGGTTGATTCTTGACCTGCAGACTTGCGGTTGTTCAGACGCTTGAAGCCGAGGATGGCCTGGCCGCCGATGCAGCGGACGCGCGATGACCCTCTTCTCTGAAAGCCTTATCTTCTTCGGCATGTCCGACGCGGGCAGAGGTGACTTGATGCTCTTCAGCCTTCCGATTCTTGCTACTCCTCCTAATTAATTGATTTCGTTGATCTTTTGCATTTGCATCTGCCTAACGGCTGATTGTTGGCTATTTTCGTTGTTACTTGGTTAGTTAGTCAACGATTCAATTTTTTTCTTCTCAGCGCCAAAAAGACAACAATCACTAATGGAATTGAGAGAATCGATGTGGGCAGGGCAAAGCTAAACATAATTTAAGAGGGGGCAAATATGTGCTAAATGGATAAATTTTCTTTGCTAAGTGGGGGCTAAAAAGTTGAGTGGGGGTAGCTGCCCCCATTGGTAACACGCTGGATCCACCCCCGGATGTGTGTTGGCTTTGCTTCTGTGGATTTTGCATTTTAATGAGACATCTTCTAAACCTTGCTACGTTCCTTGTTGGTCATTCACTTTGCTTGATGGTAATTTTTCCTGATTTGCTGAACAACTAGGTTATATATCTGCAATGAAGTTGAAATTTGTTCTGATCTACAAGACCGAACTGGAAACTTTCGGCTACTACTTGCTACTACTACGTGCTTCTCCGTTTGCATTCGGATGTGGACGCCTTCTCCGTTATGCTGGTACGTGTTGCTTACGGTTGAAGTGAACATTAATTTCTCTGAATTATTTCTTTCGGCCATCTGTGGTTCTTGTGTTCAAAATTAAATTTTGATTATGCATTGTCGATTGACTATTGATGTTTGTATGATCCATATGCAGCTGATTGATACCATAACTGATTGATGTTCCTATGGTCGGATATGTGGGTTGCATCCTCCTCTAATTTCTTTATGGATGACTAAAAATTATATATTGTTCAACAAGCCTTCTATCCCGTGACAGGCCCCTGTGCTCCCAGGACTACAAATATATTGGTTTTTCTTTGGCATGGGGATCTTCTATTAGAATATTTGGCTTAAGAGCACACATGGCTTTAGTTGATGTTTTAAAGATTTCTGGCCAAACCTAATCGAAGGTGATCTTATTTTTACAGTTTCTTCTTCTATGTTTATCGATCGATGCTTCTGTATTTCATCTAAATATATTGTGGTTTTTATTTAGTTAGGTGTTCTCATTTTGGAAAATGATTAGTTGAAATGAAATACTCAGCCGCTATGCATAGGTTGTATATCAACCAATGCAATTCGTACATTATCCTGTTTTTTTCTTACTAATACAGTATTGGAAGATAGATTTCATAGTTGTTCATAAGCTGATGAATGATGGTATGGAAGATGCATGCAGAAGGAAGAAATGTAGCAAGTAAATAATCTGAGAAGTTACAGGCGGAGTTTCCTTTGTTTTCTGGTTGTGGATCTATTGTGTTATATGGTGGGTTTGATCTCTTATGGTGCAGGAGTCATCTCAGTGCTTACTTTTACCTTTTCCTCTCTTTTAGGGTTGCTGGCTTATTTTCTTTTGTATTCAGTAAAAGTGGGAGATTTATTTTCTAAAGTTCATGCACGTGTGCATACATAGTGTATATTGATAATCACAGTCCTAGAGAGATTGGATCTTCTCTGAGAGGTAAATAAATTCAGCTATGGATGGTAGCTACATCTTCAAACCGAGCTAAATAAATTAAGTCCATAAGTTATTCGAAACTTTACCTTTCCCTGTAGAAATAAGTGTACACATATGAGTATACGACATATGTATTTTGAGTGTTTGCAGATAGTTTGTATATTTATTAAATTCCCATCATTTTTTGTGTATTGATTCAGATAGTGGTGTAGCAGATACTGGTGTAGCAGTCATATACAGAGGTGTAGCTTAAAAAAATCTTGACCAAGACATATCTAAATCATAAAATTGTAGAAATAGAACAGTTAAATGCTAGCTGATTGATGTTCCTATGCTCAGATATGTGGGTTGCATCCTCCTCTAATTTCTTTGTGGATGACTAAAAATTATATATTGTTCAACAAGCCTTCTATCCCAGGACAGGCTCCTGCGCTCCCAGAACTACAACTATATTGGTTTTTCTTTGGCATGGGGATCTTCTATTAGAATATTTGGCTTAAGAGCACACATGGCTTTATTTGATGTTTTAAAGATTTCTGGCCAAACCTAATCGAAGGTGATCTTATTTTTACAGTTTCTTCTTTTATGTTTATCGATCGATGCTTCTGTATTTCATCTAAATATATGTGGTTTTTATTTAGTTTGGTGTTCTCATTTTGGAAAATGATTAGCTGAAATGAAATACTCAGCCGCTATATATAGGTTGTATATCAACCAATGCAATTCGTACATTATCCTGCTTTTTTCTTACTAATACAGTATTGGAAGATAGAGTTCATAGTTGTTCATAAGCTGATGAATGATGGTATGGAAGATGCATGCAGAAGGAAGAAATGGAGCAAGTAAATAATTTGAGAAGTTACAGGCGGAGTTTCCTTTGTTTTCTGGTTGTGGATCTATTGTGTTATATGGTGGGTTTGATCTCTTACGGTGCAGGAGTCATCTCAGTGCTTACTTTTACCTTTTCCTCTCTTTTAGGGTTGCTGGCTTATTTTCTTTTGTATTCAGTAAAAGTGGGAGATTTATTTTCTAAAGTTCATGCACGTGTGCATACATAGTGTATATTGATATTCACAGTCCTAGAGAGATTGGATCTTCTCTGAGAGGTAAATAAATTCAGCTATGGATGGTAGCTACATCTTCAAACCGAGGTAAATAAATTATGTCCATAAGTTATTCGAAACTTTACCTTTCCCTGTAGAAATAAGTGTACACATATGAGTATACGACATATGTATTTTGAGTGTTTGCAGATAGTTTGTATATTTCTTAAATTCCCATCATTTTTTGTGTATTGATTCAGATAGTGGTGTAGCAGATACTGGTGTAGCAGTCATATACAGAGGTGTAGCTTAAAAAAAATCTTGACCAAGACATATCTAAATCATAAAATTGTAGAAATAGAACAGTTAAATGCTAGCTGATTGATAATCCTATGCTCGGATATGTGGGTTGCATCCTCCTCTAATTTCTTTGTGGATGACTAAAAATTATATATTGTTCAACAAGCCTTCTATCCCGCGACAGGCTCCTGCGCTCCCAGAACTACAACTATATTGGTTTTTCTTTGGCATGGGGATCTTCTATTAGAATATTTGGCTTAAGAGCACACATGGCTTTATTTGATGTTTTAAAGATTTCTGGCCAAACCTAATCGAAGGTGATCTTATTTTTACAGTTTCTTCTTTTAGGTTTATCGATCGATGCTTCTGTATTTCATCTAAATATATGTGGTTTTTATTTAGTTTGGTGTTCTCATTTTGGAAAATGATTAGCTGAAATGAAATACTCAGCCGCTATATATAGGTTGTATATCAACCAATGCAATTCGTACATTATCCTGCTTTTTACTTACTAATACAGTATTGGAAGATAGAGTTCATAGTTTTTCATAAGCTGATGAATGATGGTATGGAAGATGCATGCAGAAGGAAGAAATGTAGCAAGTAAATAATCTGAGAAGTTATAGGCGGAGTTTCCTTTGTTTTCTGGTTGTGGATCTATTGTGTTATATGGTGGGTTTGATCTTTTACGGTGCAGGAGTCATCTCAGTGCTTACTTTTACCTTTTCCTCTCTTTTAGGGTTGCTGGCTTATTTTCTTTTGTATTCAGTAAAAGTGGGAGATTTATTTTCTAAAGTTCATGCACATGTGCATACATAGTGTATATTGATATTCACAGTCCTAGAGAGATTGGATCTTGTCTGAGAGGTAAATAAATTCAGCTATGGATGGTAGCTACATCTTCAAACCGAGGTAAATAAATTATGTCCATAAGTTATTCGAAACTTTACCTTTCCCTGTAGAAATAAGTGTACACATATGAGTATACGACATATGTATTTTGAGTGTTTGCAGATAGTTTGTATATTTCTTAAATTCCCATCATTTTTTGTGTATTGATTCAGATAGTGGTGTAGCAGATACTGGTGTAGCAGTCATATACAGAGGTGTAGCTTAAAAAAATCTTGACCAAGACATATCTAAATCATAAAATTGTAGAAATAGAACAGTTAAATGCTAGCTGATTGATAATCCTATCCTCGGATATGTGGGTTGCATCCTCCTCTAATTTCTTTGTGGATGACTAAAAATTATATATTGTTCAACAAGCCTTCTATCCCGCGACAGGCTCCTGCGCTCCCAGAACTACAACTATATTGGTTTTTCTTTGGCATGGGGATCTTCTATTAGAATATTTGGCTTAAGAGCACACATGGCTTTATTTGATGTTTTAAAGATTTCTGGCCAAACCTAATCGAAGGTGATCTTATTTTTACAGTTTCTTCTTTTATGTTTATCGATCGATGCTTCTGTATTTCATCTAAATATATGTGGTTTTTATTTAGTTTGGTGTTCTCATTTTGGAAAATGATTAGCTGAAATGAAATACTCAGCCGCTATATATAGGTTGTATATCAACCAATGCAATTCGTACATTATCCTGCTTTTTTCTTACTAATACAGTATTGGAAGATAGAGTTCATAGTTGTTCATAAGCTGATGAATGATGGTATGGAAGATGCATGCATAAGGAAGAAATGGAGCAAGTAAATAATTTGAGAAGTTACAGGCGGAGTTTCCTTTGTTTTCTGGTTGTGGATCTATTGTGTTATATGGTGGGTTTGATCTCTTACGGTGCAGGAGTCATCTCAGTGCTTACTTTTACCTTTTCCTCTCTTTTAGGGTTGCTGGCTTATTTTCTTTTGTATTCAGTAAAAGTGGGAGATTTATTTTCTAAAGTTCATGCACGTGTGCATACATAGTGTATATTGATATTCACAGTCCTAGAGAGATTGGATCTTCTCTGAGAGGTAAATAAATTCAGCTATGGATGGTAGCTACATCTTCAAACCGAGGTTAATAAATTATGTCCATAAGTTATTCGAAACTTTACCTTTCCCTGTAGAAATAAGTGTATACATATGAGTATACGACATATGTATTTTGAGTCTTTGCAGATAGTTTGTATATTTATTAAATTCCCATCATTTTTTGTGTATCGATTCAGATAGTGGTGTAGCAGATACTGGTGTAGCAGTCATATACAGAGGTGTAGCTTAAGAAAATCTTGACCAAGACATATCTAAATCATAAAATTGTAGAAATAGAACAGTTAAATGCTAGCTGATTGATGTTCCTATGCTCGGATATGTGGGTTGCATCCTCCTCTAATTTCTTTGTGGATGACTAAAAATTATATATTGTTCAACAAGCCTTCTATCCCGCGACAGGCTCCTGCGCTCCCAGAACTACAACTATATTGGTTTTTCTTTGGCATGGGGATCTTCTATTAGAATATTTGGCTTAAGAGCACACATGGCTTTATTTGATGTTTTAAAGATTTCTGGCCAAACCTAATCGAAGGTGATCTTATTTTTACAGTTTCTTCTTTTATGTTTATCGATCGATGCTTCTGTATTTCATCTAAATATATGTGGTTTTTATTTAGTTTGGTGTTCTCATTTTGGAAAATGATTAGCTGAAATGAAATACTCAGCCGCTATGCATAGGTTGTATATCAACCAATGCAATTCGTACATTATCCTGCTTTTTTCTTACTAATACAATATTGGAAGATAGATTTCATAGTTGTTCATAAGCTGATGAATGATGGTATGGAAGATGCATGCAGAAGGAAGAAATGTAGCAAGTAAATAATCTGAGAAGTTACAGGTGGAGTTTCCTTTGTTTTCTGGTTGTGGATCTATTGTGTTATATGTTCGGTTTGATCTCTTACGGTGCAGGAGTCATCTCAGTGCTTACTTTTACCTTTTCCTCTCTTTTAGGGTTGCTGGCTTATTTTCTTTTGTATTCAGTAAAAGTGGGAGATTTATTTTCTAAGGTTCATGCACGTGTGCATACATAGTGTATATTGATATTCACAGTCCTAGAGAGATTGGTTCTTCTCTGAGAGGTAAATAAATTCAGCTATGGATGGTAGCTACATCTTCAAACCGAGGTAAATAAATTATGTCCATAAGTTATTCGAAACTTTACCTTTCCCTTTAGAAATAAGTGTACACATATGAGTATACGACATATGTATTTTGAGTGTTTGCAGATAGTTTGTATATTTATTAAATTCCCATCATTTTTTGTGTATTGATTCAGATTGTGGTGTAGCAGATACTGGTGTAGCAGTCATATACAGAGGTGTAGCTTAAGAAAAATCTTGACCAAGACATATCTAAATCATAAAATTGTAGAAATAGAACAGTTAAATGCTAGCTGATTGATGTTCCTATGCTCGGATATGTGGGTTGCATCCTCCTCTAATTTCTTTGTGGATGACTAAAAATTATATATTGTTCAACAAGCCTTCTATCCCGCGACAGGCTCCTGCGCTCCCAGAACTACAACTATATTGGTTTTTCTTTGGCATGGGGATCTTCTATTAGAATATTTGGCTTAAGAGCACACATGGCTTTATTTGATGTTTTAAAGATTTCTGGCCAAACCTAATCGAAGGTGATCTTATTTTTACAGTTTCTTCTTTTAGGTTTATCGATCGATGCTTCTGTATTTCATCTAAATATATGTGGTTTTTATTTAGTTTGGTGTTCTCATTTTGGAAAATGATTAGCTGAAATGAAATACTCAGCCGCTATGCATAGGTTGTATATCAACCAATGCAATTCGTACATTATCCTGCTTTTTTCTTACTAATACAATATTGGAAGATAGATTTCATAGTTGTTCATAAGCTGATGAATGATGGTATGGAAGATGCATGCAGAAGGAAGAAATGTAGCAAGTAAATAATCTGAGAAGTTACAGGCGGAGTTTCCTTTGTTTTCTGGTTGTGGATCTATTGTGTTATATGGTGGGTTTGATCTCTTACGGTGCAGGAGTCATCTCAGTGCCTACTTTTACCTTTTCCTCTCTTTTAGGGTTGCTGGCTTATTTTCTTTTGTATTCAATAAAAGTGGGAGATTTATTTTCTAAAGTTCATGCACGTGTGCATACATAGTGTATATTGATATTCACAGTCCTAGAGAGATTGGATCTTCTCTGAGAGGTAAATAAATTCAGCTATGGATGGTAACTACATCTTCAAACTGAGGTAAATAAATTCTGTCCATAAGTTATTCGAAACTTTACCTTTTCCTGTAGAAATAAGTGTACACATATGAGTATATGACATATGTATTTTGAGTGTTTGCAGATAGTTTGTATATTTATTAAATTCGCATCATTTTTTGTGTATTGATTCAGATAGTGGTGTACCAGATAGTGGTGTAGCAGTCATATACAAAGGTCTAGCTTAAGAAAAATCTTGACCAAGACATATCTAAATCATAAAATTGTAGAAATAGAGCAGTTAAATGCTACAGTAGTGCCTTTGACGAGGGCCCATCCCGAGTTTCAGATTAATTCTTAGATGCTGAAAAACTTCCCTGAAAATATCATTTGCAAAAACATTTTCAGAAAGAGAAGTCAATGAAGAAACCAATGAACTACAAGATGTTTCATTTCCATTGGGTTTAGGGAGGAAGATGTGAAAATATTATTTTTCGGATTACATATTTTTGGCAATACATTTCATAAGATGCAGAAGAATAATCAAAATTTAGGAAGATGCACTTGATATCATGACCATAGTCATCTATAAGAACTAAGATAAATTAAGGGGCAAATTCTGCTTCGAGCTTGAGCGTTGTGAAAAAGGTGCCATAAAGGGCCTTATTGTCGAAACATGCACTCATGTGCATTCCTAGTCGGCTGATTGACAGAATGCGTGCTATTGTAAGGCTCAGCCATGGTATCTGATACTTCCGGTGTGATGAAAACTTAGAATGTTAGCATCGTATGCGCAGTCTGGGTACTCCTTCTGATCTTCGATATCAAAAGTGTCCCCATGCCAGACCAGTACACCCAGCCCAGAGCCAAGAGAGTGGCACACATGGAAACCTGAAAACAAAAGATAGTGCAAATTGAAACAAAAGACATTTCATGTAGCAGTGTTGGAAGGAATTTTCTTTAAACGAACACCGCAGATATAACAAGTTAGTATATTCCTTTTTCTAATTCTTGTGCATAAAGTAACTGATTATTAATTCAGTTCTTGATCTGTAGGTATAACCGTATATGCGTATAAGCATTCAATTTATATTGGTCTGGTAAGTAGTGGATGAAAGTATGAAACCATATCATCATAGTTCCTTGCTCGGAAAATTTAGGAGCATTGAGACATTGTTACCAGTTTTATAACGGTACACAAAATCAGTCTTACCATTTACCATAGCATTTGGAAGGTAAACCAACACTGTTACATAGCATCTGATTATATAAGAATGGTGTTGATTATGATGTAACTGTAGTGGAAAGTTCCATGTACTGGTCAGTTCTGAACTTAATAAGGAGATAAACTTAAATGTAATTTGTCTAGATCACTGCATAGGACACTTCGAAGGATGAAAGTAGCTTGTCGTGCTTAGTTTCTTGGGAGGATCTACCTGGGGACCTATGAATTTGTGAGATCCTATTCTCAGAGCTGGAGATTTAAACCATATGCATATTTCCTTAATTGGACAAACCAAATGTTTGGCATTCTTTTATATTGGCTTAGCACCACTACATTGGTACCCTGCAATCAGTTGCCTAAAATCTCTGCTCATAGTGTATTGTGCATGGTATGGATTTCTCAACGATGTCTGCGAGAATTTTGAAATATTTATAGAAGTTTTTTTTGCGAGGCCTATGGATTTCTCAATGTTTTGCAGTTCTATGTTTTGCCTAAAATCTATGAGTTGCCTAACATTGGTACCCTTGCATAATCATCCAGCTATGTTTTACTTGTGCATACATGGGGGCAGTTTTGCACGGACCAATTTAACACATTTGACATTCTTTCTTTTTAAAAATCCCATTAGAATCAACACGCCATATTTAATATTCTGTACCTTGTTGCAGGCAATGTGATCTCTACCCGAAAAATAGAATAATAACAACTGTACTCAGCCGAGCACACCAAGAGACAAAAAGATGAAGAGACAGGTAGTTTGAAGAATAATCAACTGTCCAAACGGCTCGAATGCCAACAGAATTTTGACCAAGAACACAAACCAAGAGAGTTTTGAGGTGTTATAAGTTATAACTTTTCCGCTTTGGTATATGGCATGTCCAAGCTGTATGCTTTAGTTCTTACAGTGGGTTGATATTTCGGTGTTTTGTCTTCTACACTTCTATCTTTGTTTTCTGACTTTTATGGTTCAATATTGCAGGATTTGTTTCATTTAAACTGCAGATGTCCTTTTCTTATAAAGTCTGTATTATAAATAGAGTTCTACCCTCAACTGTGAAGAAAAATGCGATAGGAGGCATGCTACTTAGTGTCTTCATTTTTTATTAATATGTGCTGATTCTAAAGTGCACAAATGCAGCCGCCATGTGGTGTTATACTATTGAACTGCTTATCTACACAATATTGATGTTGTATTTTTGTTCCTGACCAGTGACCAAAACAGATTATACTTCACAGGCAACGATGAAGCTGGGGCCTTCACCAGAAGGGCGGGAGGCACTGCAGGTCCCGACTGTCAGGAGTGAAAAAACATGTTTCTCTCATCCAACGATGAAAATGATGGCAGCAATCCTTGATGCCTCAAGGAGGAGGAAGAAAGCATGGTGATCTTAGCTTGGTGTTCTGTTGTTTCCTATCAGTTTAGCTACCAGATATGTGCCACACCCTATATTTAGTTAAATCCATAGTCGAGTCTCTACTCGTGGTTATCTGTTGTGCTAACCATGTACTAATGTTTATGTTTCATTGTAAATCCAAACATAATTGTAAACTTTGAAACCAACTCCTGGTACAACATTATTGTCAATGTGTAACCAATGATTGATTTCCCAACATCAATTCGATATATATGTACACATGCTGTCAATAATTTACTGCTACTTAACGGTCATACAACAACTCCACGAAAGTAGCTTAGCACAGCGCGGCGTCACGCCGCGCCGGACCTAGCTAGTGATCTACAATACTATGCAGGCTTTTCATTTCATTCCAATATCACATGAATAGCATTTTGTCCTTTTGACAATTCAAGCAATTTACCAATAACAACTCTCCAACAAATATAAGTGAAGAACATAAGAGTTTAACAACAACTACTAGAAGCTCTAAACAAGATAAAAGCTAAAAGCGAGAGCTTACTAGCAAACAAACAGTAGCTAAGTATACTCAACAAGATATAAGCGAAGCAAAAGAGCATTCAAATGAAAAAGCGGAGCGTGTCTCTCTCCCACACAAACAAAGCAAGGATCCAACAAGTATATGACCAGCAAACAAACAAAACAAAACTGAAAGTAAAAAAACACTCCAAGCATAACACATAATATGTAAAGTGATAAAAACGAAGTTCAACGAAGATGACCTTATGATAGTCGATGAAGATGAGGGGATGCCTTGGGCATCCCCAAGCTTTGACTCTTGATGGTTCTTGATATTCAGAGGGGATGCCATGGGGGCATCCCCAAGCTTGAGCTCTGACCCATCCTCAATTTCTTCATATTACTCTCCTTTGGAACTTAACAACTCCCTTCACACAAAACTTCTCATAATTTGATTAGAGGGTTAGTGCCCTTAAATTAAAATGCACATGTGTTCAACTCAAGACAAATTGTAAACAACTTTATTGGGTATTAGCTACTATTTACTAAGCCTCAATATGGCACTCCTCCTCAAAGGTATCACATTTGATGATAGTAAAGAGACGAATACAAAATAAAAGTAGAATCTGTCAAAAACTGAACAGTCTGAGCCTTGCTGTCGAAACATTTCAGAAAAAGATAAAATTTAGAGGATTTTTAGATTTTCGAACAGTGAAGGACAAAATTCTGTTTCTGGACAGCAAAACAACACCTCGCACTTTCAATTCATTAGAGGCTAAACTTGGCACAAAAAACCAAAAGAAAAAGATACAATGAAATTGCTACACAGGCAACAACTTCATGACTCAAGAAAAACAAAAACAAACTGAAAGAAAAGAAAACATGGGTTGCCTCCCAACAAGCGCTTTTCTTTTAAGCCTTTTAGCTAGGCATGATAATTTTAATGATGCTCTCATAAGAATAAGAGTTGGAACGCAAAAGAGAGCATCATGAAGCAAATATCGAACACATTTAAGTCTAACTCTCTTCCTATGCATAGGCATCTTGTAAGAAAATAAATCATTGGAGCATAAAGCATTAAGCATAGGAAGGCAAAGCAGGTGCAACATTAAAACATTCAACATAAAGAGGGGAAACTTCATAAGATGAAAATTTATATAACCACACTTCCCTCTCTCATAATAACTTTCAGTAGAATCATAAGAAAACTCAATAACATAGCCATCACATAAAGCATTTTTCTTATGATTCACATGCCTAAAAGTATTATTATTACTCTCCACATAAGTAAAATCTTTCTCATTAGTATTAGTGGGAGTAACACAATCATAATCATCATTGTAATCATCATAAATAGGAGGAATATCATAATCATAATAAACTTTTTCCTCAATAGTAGGTGGACTGAAAATATCACATTCATCATTATAATCGTCATATATAGGAGGCATAGTATCATCAAAGCAAATTTCCTCCTTCCAGCTTGGGGGACTAAAAAGATCATATTCATCAAAACCGGCATCCCCAAGCTTGCAATTTTCCATAGCATTAGAAACAATGACATTCAAAGAAATCATACTAATAACATTGCTACTAGCATGATTGTTATGCAAATAAAGTTCCATAGGTTTTTTAATTTTCTCTTCAACAGCATCATGACCAATTTCAAGATAAAGTTTATAAAGCTCTCTCATTTTTTTGTTGTTTTCCATTAAGCCTAACTAGTGAAATAAAAACAAGAAACAAAAAGATTTAATTGCAAGATCTAAAGAAGATACCTTCAAGCGCTCACCTCCCCGGCAACGGCGCCAGAAAAGAGCTTCGTTGCCGGAGTGTGAGTGCCGTTTACCTTACCTCCCCGGCAACGGCGCCAGAAATTAGCTTGATGTCTACAACACACTTATATTCTTGTAGACTTGTTGGGCCTCCAAGCGCAGAGGTTTGTAGGACATCGGCAAATTTCCTTAAGTGAGTAACCCAAGGTTTATCGAATCCACAGGAGGTAGAGGTCAAAGATATCCCTCTCAAGCAACCCTGCAATTAAGATACAAAAAGTCTCTTGTGTCCCCAACACACCTAATACAATTGTCAGTTGTATAGGTGCACTAGTTCGGCGAAGAGATGGTAAAATGCAAGTGATATGGATGGTAAAAGGTGATTTTGTAATTCTGTAATAAAAATAGCAGCAAGCAAACAGGTGACAAAAGTGACTAAAAACGGTGTATCAATGCTTGGAAACAAGGCCTAGGCTTCATACTTTCACTAGTGACTCTCTCAACATCATTAACATAATTAAACACATGATAGTTCCCACAAAAATACATGTGTGGTAGACGTTACTCGGAGATCATTCTTTTGTGGATCAAATAGGATGAGAATTGCGTAGGGCTACGAAAAGCACACCTTAAAGTTCGTATTCCACATCTATGGACACTTCATGCTGTCACTATCCGCATCCAAAAATAGTACTAACGAACACCACAACCTATTTCTTGAATAGTCTCTTTCTTCAATAACACAAGCATCAAGAAACCTCATGATCTATTCAATCCAACAAATAAAGAACAAACTCATGATGAAGATCCTTCCAATCTATTATCCACAGAATCACACACGACACCCATCCTGTCACCGAGGTACCATGATCACGACAGTGTCTCCGGAAATTGTACTAAAATAACACCACTTGAGCAACATCATATCCATTACATATAGGGAAACATCATGTATTCAACTACACTAACAAAGTTCATGATCACAACGAAGATCACATCATGGGAGAGAGAGATAACCATGTAGCTACTTGTATAAGCCTCAGCCCCGGCGAGGGACTACTCCCTCCTCATCGCGGGAAGCAGCGGTGTCGATGGAGATGGCTCCGGCGGTTGATCCCCCCTCCGGCAGGGTGTCGGAACAGGATCAATCTGACCCTCGAAACTTGTCGGCGATGGCGGCGGAGCTCTGTTGTGTATTTGGGAAAATCCTCTGGGGTTAGGGTTTTTGCGTCGGATGTGATTTTATAGGCGTCAGAGGCGGCCGAGGGGTGCCCCACAGGGCAGGGGCGACCTGCGGCCGCGACCTCCCCCTGGGTCGCGGCTGGTACCCGCGGGGGGCCTTCTAGGCCTCAGCTGTACCTGCCCTTCTGGCACCGGTCCTTATTTGTCCAATAAAAATCGTCGTAAATTTTCGTCCAATTCCGAGAATATTTCCAGAAGTAACTTTCTGCAACAATTTCAGCACAAAAACAGGGAACTGGCACTGGGCATCTTGTCAATAGGTTAGTCCGATAAAATGCATAAAAATGATGTAATATGATATTAAAAACATGTGACAACATCACAAAACTAGCATGGATCACTCAAAAATTATAGATACGTTTGAGACGTATCAGCATTCCCAAGCTTAACTCCTACTCGTCCTCGAGTAGGTAAGTGATAACAAAATAATTTTTTATGAGACATGCAACCAACACAAACATGATCAATATAGTAATGTAAAGCATAGGATGTGAATGAAGTGATACAAAACAATTTTCTATAGTTGATAGCAAGAAAGCAATGAATAACCAAGTTGAATCATTCAAGCAAAACCTTTCATAATTAGTACGTTAAAGACATGAAAGCAATGTGATCCACATATTTGATTAATCCACAAAGGTAATAGTTCCATGAAAAAAGTGTTTGAGAATCAAAACAAAGAAGATGTAAGTTTTAGCAAAAAGCTTCAACTTCCAACGGTAAAGTCAATATAAAGATTCATGTTTAATCTGACAATGCAATATGATCAATGATACCCAGGGTCAATGCTAGATGTTTGATTTGGCGGAGATAGAAGGAAGAGGAAAACTGACTCAACATTAAAAGTAAAAGAAAGGCCCTTCGCAGAGGGAAGCAGGGATTAGTCATGTGCTAGAGCTTTTTGTTTTTTTTATGAAACAGAAGTAAAAAAAAATGAGATATGCATGCTTTCGTCAACGACTTCACAACATAGAAGCTATCTAGTCCCCCATAACAAGCAAGGTTTTTTAGACTTGTGAGAGCAGCTGGTTTTTAGAGGAGCGAGTACGCTCTTCTTTCTCCTTGGTTTCACCACTGTCCAATGTTTGAGCTGATTTCTCAGATTTGCATTGCGCGGAGGAGAATGGTGAGTTATATTTATATTTTGCTTAAGCTGCTCTCGGGTTGATTCAAGTGAAGACGTAATCCATCGACACCGGGTGAAAGGGGGGGGGGAATGACCTTGCTCGTCACAAGTTATATCTAGCTCTCTACTGCTCCCTCATAAGCTTAAAAACAGAGGCACAAAAAGGAGTATTTTGAATTTTTAAAGATAGCACATGACAAATTTACTTGGAATGGCAGGAAATACCATGCATAGGTAGATATGGTGGACTCGGCTAGCAAGATAGTTTGGCTTTGGGATTTGGATGCACGAGTGAACCATACACTCGGTACGAATTTTTGGGCTTAGCAAAGAAGGTATTTGAAGCAAACATCTAAAATTAACCAGTAATAGAGTAGCATAAGACATTTATCCATCATAACCATAAAAGCTCCACACCGTTTCCAATGTTGACCAAACAATTCTTTTGATGGAAAGATTAGCTTAAAGACTTAACAACTACGAAACACCACATAGTTTCAAGTTTTTAACAGTATTTCTTTACTAATCAATTCCACTCAAACAACCAGCAAGTTTAAGCATTCATCCTAATATCTCAAAACAAATGAGAAGTATCAAGTATCCACACAATGATCTACAATACTATGCAGGCTTTTCATTTCATTCCAATATCACATGAATAGCATTTTGTCCCGTTAACAATTCAAGCAATTTACCAATAACAACTCTCCAACAAATATAAGTGAAGAACATAAGAGTTTAACAACAACTACTAGCAGCTCTAAACAAGATAAAAGCTAAAAGCGAGAGCTTACTAGCAAACAAACAGTAGCTAAGAATACTCAACAAGATATAAGCGAAGCAAAGGAGCATTCAAATGAAAAAGCGGAGCGTGTCTCTCTCCCACACAAACAAAGCAAGGATCCAACAAGTATATGACCAGCAAACAAACAAAACAAAACTGAAATTAAAAAGACGCTCCAAGCATAGCACATAATATGTAAAGTAATAAAAACGAAGTTCAACGAAGATGACCTTATGATAGTCGATGAAGATGAGGGGATGCCTTGGGCATCCCCAAGCTTTGACTGTTGATGGTTCTTGATATTCAGAGGGGATGTCATGGGGGCATCCCCAAGCTTGATCTCTGACCCATCCTCAATTTCTTCATATTCCTCTCCTTTGGAACTTAACAACTCCCTTCACACAAAACTTCTCATAATTTGATTAGAGCGTTAGTGCCCTTAAATTAAAATGCACATGTGTTCAACTCAAGACAAATTGCAAACAACTTTATTGGGTATTAGCTACTGTTTAATAAGCCTCAATGTGGCACTCCTCCTCAAAGGTATCACATTTGACGATAGTAAAGAGACGAATACAAAATAAAAGCAGAATGTGTCAAAAACTGAATAGTCTGTAAAGATTGAATTTTTCGAGGCGCTTCTGTTGCTCAAATCAGAAAACCCAAAACTAACGAAAGATATTTAAAAGTATCAGGCTTTCTGTATAAAAATTTCAGAAAAATATAAAATTCAGAGGATTTTTAGATTTTCGAACAGTGAAGGACAAAATTCTGTTTCTGGACAGCAAAACAACACCTCGCACTTTCAATGCATTAGAGGCTAAACTTGGCACAAAAAACCAAAAGAAGAAGATACAATGAAATTGCTACAGAGGCAACAACTTCATGACTCAAGAAAAACAAAAACATACTGAAAGATAAGAAAACATGGGTTGCCTCCCAACAAGCGCTTTTCTTTTAAGCCTTTTAGCTAGGCATGATAATTTTAATGGTGCTCTCATAAGAATAAGAGTTGGAACGTAAAAGAGAGCATCATGAAGCAAATATCAAACACATTTAAGTCTAACCCTCTTCCTATGCATAGGCATCTTGTAAGAAACTAAATCATTGGAGCATAAAGCATTAAGCATAGGAAGGCAAAGCAGGTGCAACATTAAAACATTCAACATAGAGAGGGGAAACTTCATAAGATGAAAATTTATATAACCACACTTCCCTCTCTCATAATAACTTCCAGTAGAATCATAAGAAAACTCAATAACATAGCCATCACATAAATCATTTTTCTTATGATTCACATGCATAAAAGTATTATTATTACTCTCCACATAAGTAAAATCTTTCTCATTAGTATTAGTGGGAGTAACACAATCATAATCATCATTGTAATCATCATAAATAGGAGGAATATCATAATCATAATAAACTTTTTCCTCAATAGTAGGTGGACTGAAAATATCCCATTCATCATTATAATCATCATATATAGGAGGCATAGTATCATCAAAGCAAATTTCTTCCTTCCATCTTGGGGGACTAAAAAGATCATATTCATCAAAACCGGCATCCCCAAGCTTGCAATTTTCCATAGCATTAGCAACAATGGCATTCAAATCATACTAATAACATTGCTACTATCATGATTGTTATGCAAATAAAGTTCCATAGGTTTTTTAATTTTCTCTTCAAAAGCATCATGACCAATTTCAAGATAAAGTTTATAAAGCTCTCTCATTTTTTTGTTGTTTTCCATTAAGCCTAACTAGTGAAATAAAAACAAGAAACAAAAAGATTTAATGGCAAGATCTAAAGAAGATACCTTCAAGCGCTCACCTCCCCGGCAACGGCGCCAGAAAAGAGCTTCGTTGCCGGAGTATGAGTGTCGTTTACCTTACCTCCCCGACCACGGCGCCAGAAATTAGCTTGATGTCTACTACACACTTCTATTCTTGTAGACTTGTTGGGCCTCCAAGCGCAGAGGTTTGTAGGACAGCGTCAAATTTCCCTTAAGTAAGTAACCCAAGGTTTATCGAATCCACGGGAGGTAGAGGTCGAAGATATCCCTCTCAAGCAACCCTGCAATTAAGATACAAGAAGTCTCTTGTGTCCCCAACACACCTAATACAATTCTCAGTTGTATAGGTGCACTAGTTCGGCGAAGAGATGGTAAAATGCAAGTGATATGGATGGTAAAAGGTGATTTTGTAATTCTGTAATAAAAATGGCAGCAAGCAAACAAGTGACTAAAAACGGTGTATCAATGCTTCGAAACAAGTCCTAGGCTTCATACTTTCACTAGTGACTACTCTCAACATCATTAACATAATTAAACACATGATAGTTCCCACAAAAATACATGTGTGGTAGACGTTACTCGGAGATCATTCTTTTGTGGATCAAATAGGATGAGAATTGCGTAGGGCTACGAAAAGCACACCTTAAAGTTCGTATTCCACATCTATGGACACTTCATGCTGTCACTATCCGCATCCAAAAATAGTACTAACGAACACCACAACCTATTTCTTGAATAGTCTCTTTCTTCAATAACACAAGCATCAAGAAACCTCATGATCTATTCAATCCAACAAATAAAGAACAAACTCATGATGAAGATCCTTCCAATCTATTATCCATAGAGTCACACACGACACCCATCCTGTCACCGAGGTACCATGATCACGACGGTGTCTCCGGAAATTGTACTAAAAATAACACCACTTGAGCAACATCATATCCATTACATATAGGGAAACATCATGTATTCAACTACACTAACAAAGTTCATGATCACAACGAAGATCACATCATGGGAGAGAGAGATAACCATGTAGCTACTTGTATAAGCCTCAGCCCCGGTGAGGGACTACTCCCTCCTCATCGCGGGAAGCAGCGGTGTCGATGGAGATGGCTCCGGCGGTCGATCCCCCCTCCGGCAGGGTGTCGGAACAGGGTCAATCTGACCCCCGAAACTTGTCGGCGATGGCGGCGGAGCTCTGTTGTGTATTTGGGAAAATCCTCTGGGGTTAGGGTTTTTGCGTCGGATGTGATTTTATAGGCGTCGGAGGCGGCCGAGGGGTGCCCCACAGGGCAGGGGCGACCTGCGGCCGTGGCCTCCCCGTGGGTCGCGGCTGGTACCCGCGGGGGGCCTTCTACGCCTCAGCTGTACCTGCCCTTCTGGCACCGGTCCTTATTTGTCCAATAAAAAATCGTCGTAAATTTTTGTCCAATTCTAAGAATATTTCCAGAAGTAACTTTCTGCAACAATTTCAGCACAAAAACAGGGAACTGGCACTGGGCATCTTGTCAATAGGTTAGTCTGACAAAATGCATAAAAATGATGTAATATGATATTAAAAACATGTGACAACATCACAAAACTAGCATGGATCACTCAAAAATTATAGATACGTTTGAGACGTATCACCAGCTGCGACAGCTCATCCGCAGACGTGTTTTCCTCCCGCGGCACGTAAACAGCTCTGAAGCTGCTGAAGCGCCGCTAGAGTTTCCACACTTCCTCGATGTATGGCGCCATTTGAGGACATGCGTACTCCTTGTTGACTTTCTTGATGACTAGCTGAGAGTCACCCTTGACGACGATCTTGCCGATGCCAAGGCCGACGGCAGCACGAAGTCCCGCGAGCAGTCCTTCGTACTCCGTTGTGTTGTTGGAGATGTTTCCTTGGTAGTGCATCTGGACGACGTACTTTAGGCGGTCACCGGTTGGCGAGGTGAGGACGACCCCGGCACCTCCTTGCCCCTTGGTGTAGGAGCCGTCGAAGTGCATGGTCCAGGTGTCGGGATCCTCCTTCCCGGAACTAGTCCTTGGCGACCTATGGGGCAGTCCCGGGAGTAGTGCCCGGAGAGTCCGCAGCTGTAGTAGGCGCCTGGGCCGACCCCGTCACCTTGACGTTGCGCGCGCATGGCGAGGCCGTTCACTTGGCGGCAGTCCTTGAGCAGGTGGTTGCCGTCGGGGTGGACGTGGCACCATGGATCTTCCTCGCCCTCCGAAGTTGAGGCCGGCTTGACCTTCTTAGGGAGAGGCTCGGTGACGAAGACGCGCTTGTCGGGACCGGAGTCCCGCTTCTTGCTCTTGGCGGGGGTGGCCTTGTCCTCGGGTTCCTCCTCCCCGGGGACCCTGACCCCCTCTTCTGCGCGGGCGCAGCGGTCCGCGAGCTCCCAGAGCTCACGGGTGGTCTCGATGCGATGAGTGCTCAACTTCTCGCGCATCCAGGTGTGTCGAACGTTGGCGTGGAAGGACTGGATCACCAGCTCCTCCTTGATGCAAGGGGATGGGGTTCATCTTCTGGGTGAAGCGCTGGATGAACTTGCGGAGAGTTTCACCCGGAAGCTGCTTGAAGTCGTGCAGGTCACTGGGAACTCTCGGGCGCTGGTACCCGCCCTGGAGAGCCCCCATAAACGCCTCCTTCAGTGCCCGCCGGGATCGGATGGAGCACTTGGGGAGATTGAGAAGCCACGATTGGGCGTCTCCCTTCAGGGCCAGTGGGAACCAGTTGGCCATCATGATCTCGTCGGCCCCGGCGACCACCGCAGCGAGCGAGTACAGCTGCAGGAAGTCACGGGGGTTGGTGGTGCCATCGTAGCAGAGGACGTCGATCTTGAACTTCTTGATGGGGTCACAGCATAGAAAACAAAAAAAATTCCTACGTAGCAAGCGGAATAAACCCCAAGGATCTAGATCTACTAGATGAAGATAGCGAAGGTGAGATCCAATCTCTTACCCTTGAAGATCAACAAACGTGTTTTGTCGGTGCAGGGGTTGGTTAGTCGATCCCCGCAACTAGACTCGTCTAGTCGCGAGGAGATGTATTATCCTCGAGATCCAATCCGATGAAGTGCAGCAACGGGCAACACCTCCGCGGTATCCACACGTACGGCTCGATGAATACGTCAACTCCTTGATCCCGCAAGCGAGAGAACGTGGCCTTGATGATCTCAGCAGCACGACGGTAGTGCCGGTGATGATGGCGATCTCCACGAGCAGGGCTTCGTCAAGCCAAGCAAGAGGAGAGGGAGAGGAGGAGGTGGCGCAGCACCCTAGGGCTAGAGTGGTGCGGCAGCTATGGTGTGGAGGAGAGGCGGCAGCAGACCTCCGGGGAAGGGGTGGCGCGGCTAGGGTTTAGGGTAGAGGCGTGGCGGCAAGGTGGTGCGGCAGGGGTGCTTGGGGCGGCTCCAAGGTGTGTCGCACCCCTGCCCCTTGGCCCCCTTATATAGCCAGCCAGGCTAGGGTTTAGGGCAGGGGCCGGCCGGCCCCCTTGCTTGCCCCCCAAGTTGGAGGCCAACTAGGACTCCTCCTTGGGCCCCCTTTCCTAAAGGGGTGGACCGGCCCCTAGTCCAACTAGGACTTGGCCGGCCCCCTCTTGCCTTGGCCGGTTCGGCCCCCCACATGGGGCCCATGGTGGTGCGGCCAGCCCAAGTGGCGGCTGCACCCCTTTGGTCCATGTGGGTCCCATTCTAGAACCTTCTAGAATCTTCCGGAACCTTCCAGTACCCTGCAAATAATTTCCGGAACTTTTCCGAAACCTCCGGAAACAACTTTCCATATATGAATCTTATTCTCCGGACTCCTCCGGAACTCCTCGTGACATCCGGGATCCATCCAAGACTCTGAATCACCATTCGTTCGTTTCATCATTTAATTCATCGCAAAACCTAATTTCATCGGAGCGTTAAGTGTGTGACCCTACGAGTTCGGGAATGCATAGACATGATCATATCAATAATTAATAGCGGGACCGGGATGCCCATATTAATTCCTATGCACTCAAAGAAACTCTTTTCTCGATTGAACCACGATGTCGGAGATTCAATTAATCTCATATATGATTCCCTTTGTCTCGCGATATTTTACTTGCCCGAGATTTAATCGCCGACATCCCCATGTCTAGTTTAATCTCATTACCGGCAAGTTCTCTTTACTCGTCCATAATATAGAATCCCGGTGATTACATCCTAATCACATGTCTGCAGACTTTTGATGCTATATTGCCGAGAAGGCCTGGAGATATCTTCTCCGTCACATGGAGGGACAAATCCCACTCTCGATTCATATCACCCAACAACCCACCATCGGAGATACCTGAAAGCCACCTTTATAATCACCCAGTTACGAAGTGACGTTTGATGTCCACAAAGTATTCCTCCGGTGAACAGGAGTGATATAATCTCATGGTCTAAGGAAACTATACTTGGCATATTAAAAGTGTTGACAACAGAACTTTTGTGACACGATTAATTGCAACTCTTTATTATTTGGGTCATGTCCATCAAGTCATTCACCCAATGACGAGACTCCATTATCAAGTGACTATAACAAGTCCATAGTTAGGAAACTCTAACTATCTCTCGATCAATGAACTAGTCCTGTAGAGGCTCACTAGGCACTCCTGGTGTTTATATTCCACACATGTATTATGTTTCCATTTAATACAATTATAGCATGGATAATAAACTATTATCATAAACATGAATATGCTTAATAAACCTTTTTATTATTGCCTCTAGGGCATATTCCCAACACTTCTTGGGCCAGGAAGCCTGGCGGAATTCGGGAGAGAGGGCGAGGCAGCCCTCAGCGATGTCGTCGTCCCGATCCTCCCGTCGATGACGTTCTCGACAACGTTCGATGCGGGTGCGCATGTCCTCATGAAGACGGTTGTTGAGGTCATTGCGCAGATCTCGGTTGCGGGTAGTGGACGACCCGACGGAGATGGCCGGACCGCAGTTGCGGTTCGCCCGACCGACCGCAGGAGGGTTCGCTTGCGGAGGTACAGCTTCACCTGGGCGATCGCCCTGGGGACAGTCCCGGGGTTCTCGTGTTTCCGCTCCCTTGGCTCCGGGGCTGTCGACGATGGGGGCGTGAGCGGGCTCACACCTGGGACCGCCGTCGGCGAGGTGGAGGAGCTCCTCCATGCGGGTCCGCCACTCCTGGTAGACCTTTGGGTTGTCGGTGCTCGGAGGGAACTGGATCAGGGCCTTGGCGGTGACGAGGGCGTCGTGATGAGCCTGTGCATCCGCCGAGAGGAGCATGCAGGACTTGCTCCTGGTGCCTTGCTGACCCTTGCCGGTGCGTACACCGTCGCTCTTCTCACCGACAGTGGGGTCCTTGCCGGTGTTGCCGCCAACGCTTTTCTCTACGCCGACGTCCTCGCCGCTCCGGATGTTGCCGCCTGCCCCATCCGGTGCCTCCTTCTCCGGAGGTGGTGGAGGAGGATAGTTCCGGTTCGCCACAGTAGCGCGGCGCTCACCGGAAGCCTGAGAGCACGTGGGGGAGACCGGCTTGGATGCCAAGATGTCGGGCTTCTTCTTCGATGGCATAGTCGATGAAGAACTCGAAGCAGATCTCGACGAAGATCTCAAAGTCGATGAAGATGGATCCAGTGCTTGCGCCACCTACCTGGCGCGCCAGATGTCATGTCTTGGATCACGGACACCGGGAGTAAAGAATACCCCCTTTTTAGGTTCGGTATGGGGCGCGAAGGAGGCTGGGAAACGTCCTCTGCCGGGGAGACTTCGTCTAGGCCCGAGATCTACGTACAAGCATGCACCGCAGAGACACAAGGAGTTTACTCAGGTTCCGGCCGCCCGGAGGCTAACAGCTCTACCCCTGCATGTCTGGATTGAGTGGTATATCATGGTGTAGCTTACAGAGGTGGTTGCGGGTGCGAACCCGGGAGGTGTCGGCTAGAGGTTGAAGACGAGCAGATCCTGACCCGGAGGAGATCACCTCTCACCTATGCTACTCTCAGTATTGCGCGCTACCTAGCCTAGCCTCCGACTCTCTGGGCATCCGTCCGAAATCCCCCCCTCCCCTCAGGTGCCTTGGTCCTCCTTTTATAGGCTAAGGGGATCCCACAGTCGCACCTTTGGGGGCGGAGGGGTTTTGGTGGGAAAACCCCTCCGGGTTCTCCTTTGGGGGCGACGTGGCTTCTTCTCGTCCAAGTATTCTTCTGAGGGGGTTAGGTGCGGTCGCCCACCTTTCCTTGGGCGGGCGGACAGGGGCTGACACCTTTTCCGTCCCTGTCCCCCTTCGGCGCCTTCGTCTTCTTGGCGCCCAAGTCTTCTAGGAGCTTCCAGCCGGGGCTGGCAAGCCTATCCTCTTCGCGCGTGCGGAGGTTGGTTCCCGGGGGTGCGCCTGGCCTCCTGTCGGGCATCGGGGTCCCAGAGACCTCCGCGTCGTCTTCCGGGTTGAAGGGGGCCCCGGGGGGTCCCCTGGTCCTTAGTTGTGGTTGCCGATGCCGTGCTTGTCTCGTCGCCGTGGGGCAGATGGGGGGCCCATCTGCCAGTCTTGAACCTTGGCCTTGCTCGCCTTCCTGGTGGGCACACAGGCGGTGGACCCACTTTGACCGCGTCAAGGGAACCCCATGTTCCACTGTTGCGACACACGGAGTAGGTTCAGTTGGAGAAAGGAGCACCCTCTCCGGCTGACCGGCTCTCCCAGATTTTGCAAGGAGCATGTCATAGTGTCATACCCGTGTCGATTCCCTTCGGAGATGGAAAAGAGGTGGGAGGAGGACATGCGGGCAAGGAGCTGCTTGACCCAGAAAATTTCCTGGGGGAAAAGTTGTCTACCTGCGGCTCCCGTTTGTCCAGTGAGTCAGTGACGAGCGCAAAGCCAGGTGGCAGCCCGCGGCCATGTGCTGAGGACCTGAGGTGCTAGGAGGTAGCAGTGATGAACGCTGGACGGCAGCCTGCAGCCAAGTGCTGGGCGGAGGCAGTGCGCGAACAGGCTGCTGGACGGCGACCCGCGGCCGTCTCACGTTTTCCTGGCATGGGTTCGCTCGGGGGAGGAAATAAACAGTCGAACCGTTTTTCTGATGGCAGTTTGACTCTACGGTGGTATTGGCCGTAAATTAATTCAACTTGAGGGGCGGATTTAGTGTTGGACGAAATTTTTGGGAGAACCATTATTATTAGGTAAAGATTTCAAGCACATCTTGTTGGGAAAACAAAAATTTGAGCACACCATTTAGTTCCATCTAAACTACAAACTACGTATATGATTAAATTATGCTCCTCCGTTCCATAATATAAGGTGCATTAGCAAGGAATAGAGGAAGTAACTGAGTACACTTACTAATGCATGATACGTGCTAGATAAGTGTACAAACAAATCTTATCTGGCTCTATGCTTCGCGTGTGGAGAAACTGCGACCTGTTACAAAAGTCGTGAGAAGCAAAGCCATCTCAATCAGCCACCAAGAAATGGATCACGAGTCCGCGCGCATACGTGGCAGAATCGACGGCACTGACTGCCCTATCCCGTGCTCGCCGATAAGGCGCCGGCGGCCATACAAAAGCCGTGGCCGCGGAGTCGTGCACGGCAGGGGTCCCGCGCCCCGCCCACCTCTGCCTTCTCGCCGCTCGCAAAAACCCAAAACAGGAACAGCCGGGGCGCGGCGCACACGCTGTCACCAACAGGCAACAGCCACCACACGTCGCGCGCAGCAGACGGACGGAAATGGCTGCCGCGCCGTCGTCCCTCGCGTCCTCTTCCCACCTCTCCCGTGGCGCCACCACCGCCGCCTCCGCCCCGTCGCCAGGAGCACACTCTCAGCAGCAACGCGTCGTTGCTGCCGCCGCGTCCGGCAAGGTGCGCCGGTGCCGCTGGTCCGGACGGGCGCGCGCGCCGGGTGTTTGCTTCGTGGCCTCAGCCAGCCAGCCTGCAGGTAAGGTTCCTGCGATTTCATTCCGTTGCCTGTAGTAGCGGTATTGTACGCCTTTTCAGCAGCTGTGGCAGTGAGCCTGAGCTGAGCTGGTGTGTTTGTGTAGGCCTAGCCGCGGTTGACGTGCCGGCGGCGACGATTCATGATGCGATGACAGCGAGCATGCCAGATCGCACTTCGGTCTCTGCGCTCCTGGAGGTTGTATCGGATGACTTGCTCCGGCTCAACAACAATCTCAAGTCGGTGAGTTTCAGCTGCGCGCGTCTTTTGGCTCACTTTGATCGGTTCGTTTAAACTTATTGATCAGGAAATGGTCGCATTGCGTATTTCTCTAAGACATGCGTTCCCCTAGTGAGATATATGTACATGTAAGACGGCAGTTCCTCTTTGTGTCAGTACATTTCGATACAAAGTTCGTTGATGCTTTTTGGTCCTGCAGTTTCGTTGAAGTTGCTTTTTTTGGGCGATCTTTTTCCCGCTCTCCATTGTATGTATGTTTAGCATCCAAGCGTGTTATTCTTGCATGATGTTTCTGATAGACGCCTAATCAAATTGATCGTGCCTGCAGCTGCATTTGATGGTAACAAATCCCATGATTACATGTAGGCCGGACAAGCTATATCAACTGAAATCAGTCCATCATGACAGTACCTTATTCCCCAAACCAAGCAATGCTTATTTACTAATGTACAATAGAAATATAAAAAAAACAAAGTACCAACAAAGAAAAGGTTTTAGGGTCCAACCATTTGAGAAGATTGTTCATGTGTCACACTATAGTCTATAGGGGTCTTTATTAGATAGAGAGGTTCATCAAGTTTAAATGTAATAAGATCCTCATCTTGTGCTTCACTAATGTAACCCAATGCATAAGTTGTAGGCTTCCTAATTTTTGAATTAACCACATATGTTGTATTTATAGTGGCATGACTTTTAGTTGACAGCATATTCAGTAAAAAAAGAGGATCGTGCTTCTGTTCTGGGTGTATGGCCTAAGTATGCACAGGTTGCTGATTCTTATTATTATTTCACTTCAGTTTAGGAATAGGGAAGAAGCTAGATGCCTATGATTAGAAGGATACAAATAGGAAGAAGTTAATATTAGAAATTTTGAATTAAAAAGAAGGTAAGCCTGGAGTAACCTACTTTGATTGCTGAACATGCCAATAGTTTTGATTGAGAAGTCCTTCTCAGCATGTGCCAAAGCTGTTAAGGAAAGTTGGTAGGTTGAAGTTCATGAAAATTTATATCCGACAGTGCTTGTGGAAATTCTATCTCAAGTTCATGGAGCTCTTTATGAACAATATGTATGAAGACCATAAAGGAACATTAGCTTTGCCCTTGTGTTTTTGTTTAAGTACAGTGCTTAGCTCTTGGGAACTTTTTGCAGAGATGAGTATGGACAGTGAGAGTTGCCTACTGGTGCCTCCCCTTTTGAGTTGAGTACAGGCAGTGAGAGTTACCTAATGCCTACTGGTGCCTCCCCTTTTGAGTTTTGTTTTCATCATATACTTCATCATGTATTAGCCCTTATTTTGATTAACTGGAGGCTTAAACGTTGATCACCGGGGGAAGGATCCCACCCTTGGCTGTACGTTGTTAGGTAGATGAGACCTCTCCAGCGATTATTTCACGTGGATAGCACCCCGTTTAGTCCAAATGATTCACCTGCGATTCAAACCCGGGTGGGCGAGCGCACCACCATGAGCTCTTGGTTTTCTTAACTAGAGGCTTGAAGAGCCTCCCAGTAACCCAGCACCATGGTGGGCAGATGGCCTTGCTTGATAGCCCCATATTTCGATTAACTGGAGGTTTGGAGCTTTCCAACCCAGCACCACGGTGGGCAGATGGCTTTGCTGGTTTTACGCTGGTCTCCTTGAGAATTCAGCTCTAGTTCAGTAGTAGGGTGTCTGTCCGAGCTGGCAAGGCTCGAACATCCACTGGAGCGAATATTGCAACAGAAATTCTTATTTCTTGTTTGAACAAAAAGCCGAGGCCCCCCTCCCGGTCTGGTCTAATCTTTTTTCACTCTGGTCTCCTTAACTTCTTCCTTCTTGTGTGTCCTTTTCTGATATTACCACACTTGTTGAAGTTTGACATCTCTTACTACCCTGACCGATTTTTTTCCTGGGTTCTCCAAGACATCGAAATCTCTTTCGACACTAATTATTCTTTATAACCCTTCATCGATAGAGCAAACTCAGAGCATTACATGCTAAATACTAATATCTGCATCATATGAATATGGAAATTTTTACTTAAGTAGTTCTTGGTAAATTGAATGCGTGCCTGCCACAGTAACCAGCTGACATCACTTTAATAGCTTGTCGGTGCAGAGAATCCAGTTTTAGTTTCTGCGGCGGAACAAATTTTTGGTGCTGGTGGGAAGAGATTAAGACCAGCATTAGTTTTTCTGGTGTCGAGAGCAACTGCTGAATTAGCTGGTTTTTCGTAAGTTGCTTTTGTTATTGTGACATTCACATTTCTAACAGACGAGTTGAAATTTTAGTCACTCAGACCATTGTATTTTGGAATCCAGGGAGCTAACTACAGAACATCAACGCTTAGCAGAGATCATAGAGATGATTCACACTGCAAGTTTAATACATGATGATGTGATAGATGATAGTGGAATGCGAAGAGGTACATATGATTGCTATTTCGAACAAGTCCATGATACCGTTTGGTTTGTACATGTTGCCACTTCTTTATCACCTTATATACCAAGGATGGAAATAAACAAAGATGTTCTATTTTGTTTTTTCATCGTTATATTCAAATTTGCTGTAGATTGAACTTTACCTCTATCCACCTATTTCAACAATCATTGCCCTTTTTGTTGGATAGAATGGGATAGTAAAGGATCCAGAAACCCGCCAGTTTAGTCTAAAACTTAAAAATGCAATGTTTTCAGGGAAGGAAACTATTCATCAGTTGTATGGAACACGTGTGGCTGTGCTTGCTGGTGATTTTATGTTTGCCCAATCTTCCTGGTTCCTTGCAAACCTAGAAAACATCGAAGTTATAAAGCTCATCAGCCAGGTAATCAGACACATGAGCAAGCTTGCGTTTCTCCTTAAAATCATGCATCATTTGCTTCACGTGAAATCCTTTTATCACAGGTAATCAAGGATTTTGCCAGTGGCGAGATCAAACAAGCATCTACTCTCTTTGATTGTGATGTCACGCTTGACGACTACTTGCTGAAGAGTTACTACAAAACTGCCTCTCTGATTGCAGCAAGCACAAGGTCAGCAGCCATATTCAGTGGTGTCAACACTGCTATAAGCAAACAGATGTATGAGTACGGCAGGAATCTTGGACTCTCCTTCCAGGTAGTAGATGACATTCTTGACTTCACCCAATCAGCTGAACAACTTGGAAAACCAGCAGCAAGTGACTTGGCAAAAGGAAATCTTACAGCTCCTGTCATTTTTGCTCTGCAAGATGATACACAGCTAAGGGATATCATTGATTCTGAGTTTAGTGAAACGGATTCCTTAGCTGCTGCAATAGAGCTAGTTCATAGAAGTGGTGGAATAAGGAGGGCTCATGAGCTTGCAAGAGAGAAGGGTGACTTAGCCATCCAAAATCTGCAGTGCCTTCCAAAGAGCGAGTTCAGAAGTACGCTTGAGAAAATGGTGAGATATAATCTTCAAAGAATTGAATAGATGAAATGGTTTGATTTCTTTGTCAGATACATCCCTTCATTGTGGGTTTAGAGTAGCTCCCACAAAAATACACCTCATCCCCCGTTTGGAACAGAAACTTGCTATTACCAAATGAACTTGGGAGCAACTGCGCTGTTTCCCTCGACTATTGTACAGGAATTCTGTTAAACAGGCCAGCAGTATCATTTACGATCTCTGAGATGATTGGTGCAGGATTGTCAGAAAGCAACTAATTCGCCAGGTGCCTGCCACCCTGTAACTACATGTATCGTAGCACTTCATTTAGCAGCTCTTTTGTAAATAAAAGAAGCGCATTGCATCTGGGAAATCATTATTTTGCGATTTGCACAGCCTTATATAGTAAAAAAGTTACGTGTCAGTATTTGCATCCTGACATGACGACAATAGTATAGCAATTATGAACTCTGGACTTATTAGATGTGTATCACAATCCATTTCTATTACTAATGCCACGCTAAAGCGAATTAGGCAGGCACACTTTAATATACTTAAATTATATGGAAGCAAATGAATACTGACTAAAATGTGGTTATAATGTGTGGATATCAGAAAAAAACTACTACTACCTATGGAGATGCCTAGAAAAAGTTAAAATAACCAGCTAAACCACACATAAATAACATGATAAAGTTATGTCAGCAATGTACCACATGCAACCACAAATATATTACAGGAATTATGGCAACCAACCATGTATATCATACAAATTGGCATCACAACATGCGAATGAAAGCCACGATAATATCTTGCGAATGAAAAGCAACAATGGTATCATACAGATTTTTCCCCAGGAAGGTATGATGGAGAACTGCCATCAACATGGCCCTTCTTCTTATGGAACATGCCTGTGATGTTTGGCAACATAAAGCTCTTCTTCAATTGGATTCGGCTGCTCCTTTGATGTCCATCATTCTTCTCAGTGACTTTTCCAGAAGACGCCTTATGTACAGATGGAGGCACGGTTGCGTGTGCTTGCCCTTCTGCGGAAGGCACAGACTCTGCAGCTTTCTTTTGTTCCTTCTCGCGCCACCTCTTAAGCTCACCTTCTACAGCTTTCTTTGCTGCTTCAGCCATCTCTGCCCTCTTCAGCGCCTCCTCTGTTGCCAATTCCATGTCCTCCATCTCTTTTCGAGCAGTTTCCATTTTCTTTATTGCCTCATTCTCACTGGCTCTAACAGCTTCCACTTGAGCCATGGCAGCAGATACTTTCATCTCACTCAACTTTTCTGACTCCTCTACCTTCCGACTAAGAGATTCAAACTCCTCTTTTGAGATTGTGATCTTTCCTCCGGGTTCAGAAGTTGAGGCCCGAACAGAACTTGCTCTATCTGATAGTTGCTTAATTTGATCAAGGGCCTTTGCTTCAGCTGCTTTTGCTTCTTCTGCTTCTTTCAAAGCTGATTGCAGCTTTTCCTCGGCTTCTGTTAACGCAACACGTGCAGCTTCAGCTTCATCTCTTAACTCTGCTGCACTCTTCTGCATCATTTCAGCTTCCTGCAGGGCAGTTTTTGACTCTGAGGATAGCTGTTGAAGAGCTAGCATCAAGTCATCAGAAGCTGTTGCAGCTTTTGATTCAGCAGCAACAGCTGCCTCAAGCTCAGATTTGCATTTCTGAAGCTTCATGTGTAGATCTCCAACAATGGATTCAGTACCAGTATCCTTCTCCTTGAGCTCAAAATGCTCCTGCTTTATAGCTTCTAACTCCAGTTTCAGCGATTCTACTAAGCTCCGAAGTGAGCTTTCCTCTTCTGCTACTTTCTGTAACATTTCCTTGGCGTCATCCAGCTCTGTGGTAACAACAGCAACAGACTCCAAATCTAGAGCTTGGGCATCTTCAATCTTTTTCTGCATAGATGAAATCTCAGTATTGGTCTCATCTAGCTTTTCTATAAGAGTTTTATAAGCAGCAGGATCAAATTCGTTTCTCAAATATGACAGTTTCTTCTCAGTTTCTTCCAAAGCCAGCTTATATGTATTCCTGGCCACATCCTTCTCAGCAAGGATTTGCGTCTCTTCTTGCTGTGCTTGCTCTGTAGCTGCCTTCACATGCATAAGTGATTCTTGAATTGCTTTAGCCTCATTACGAAGTTGAGCAGCCTTTTCCTTGTTGGCTTCAGTTGAGTGCAACGATTCCTCTTCCTGCTGAGCAGCAGACAGCCTCATATCTAATGATGTTTCAAAATCCTTCTTGAGCTTCCTAAGCTCCTGTTTTGCTGCATCAAGGTCTGCTAGAGCAACTGCATACTGTTGCCTTGCACTCTCCAGGTCCTGCTTCAAGGGACCATCTTTTCCAACAGCTTCATTCGAGCTGCCAGCTTCAAGCTGCCTGGTGCGGGTCTTTGCATCTTCCGTGGCTTGAATTGCCAGTTCTTTAGACTTGTTGATTGCATCCAGCTTAGTAGTTAGCTCATCAACAGTTTTTCTAGCTTTCTCCAGCTCAGACAGGGCTTGAAGTCTGGTTGTTTCAGCATTACTCAGCTGTTCCTTGTATTTGTTCAACTCTTTCTGGGCCAAGTGCAGTTCTGTCTCCTTAGCTAACACCCTCTGCCAAAAGTATTATTTAAAATTAAACTGTCAGAGTATATTCAGATAATCAGATACCAAATATATCTAGGCATTCCGTTGCATGGATAATCAAGTAGAGATACGACAGTTAAGCAATGCAATTGCATCAGTAATTATGCAAACCCCAGGAGCCAGATATGAACCAGCAAAAGGCAATACACTCTGTTCTTGAATACATAAATCTAGATGCATAAGAGAACCTGCTAAAAATAAGCTTAAAATGACACTATAACTAAAATCAAAACTTATGGGAAATGGAAACAGGTGAAACAACTGGAGAATAAACTCCAAAAATTCAGACCAGGTAACGTAGAGCTAGTGGATGGTTAAGCTGGTTGATTGGTCGCAAATGTGAAATAATTTCCGAACATACAGAATTGTCATTTCTCTGTCAACAGAATTGTGTTCAATTATCTGCACATGTCACTTATACAAAAATCAGTAAAGTTGACCACAATTCAAACTACTATTTCAAACAATTTCCCCTTTTTTCTATTCCTCATCCCAAAACCAAACAAAACAATTAAACTCAGATTAATTTAAAAAATATAAGCACAGTTCCCACTGGTACTAATACTAATTACATAAACGGCGCAGTTCGCTGTTCAAAGAAAATTTTATCTACCATGAAAATTTGGACTTACTGGAAAGTTTACAAATATAATAATATCATCAACATAACAACCAACGCAAAAGTACAATGTAATGTTAACATTCTACAGGGAACAAAATGAAGCTGCTATCATATGTTATGGATGTGTGCGATGTGCCCACAGCAGTGCACAGATAAGTGGGTACTGCAGCGTTAGAACAGTACACGTGTAGGGATGACACCCGCAGGGTATGGGTGCGGGTGGAGCCATCCCATACCCTTACCCGTGCCCCCGAGTTTGCCCATCACCCGTACCCATACCCATACGCGGGTATAATTTTTTCCCATACCCTTCACCCGACAGGGTAAAGGGATACCCGCGAGTAAAAATACCCGTATTTGCAACATATATCAATTGGCCAAAAATAAGAGCTGAGATAATGTGACCATACAGTCATAAACAGTAACACATAGTCTACACTATTAAATTCATAAACACACAGCAAATATAGAAATAATTTAACCATAGATAAGACCATAAAATTAGAATTACAATAAAGTTTTGACACTATAACAATAGAGTTGAAGCTTGTACATATACCGTCCGATCGATTGTGGCTATTGGAACTAAAAGTCTAATAGGGCTACAAAGAGGACAAATTTATCAATAGCGAACTATTGCACAGGAAATAAATTAGACATTTGAGAGAAGATAAACATTATCACATACTGTCAACTGATTGGAAATATCTAGAACTTCTCTGGACAGAACTTTGAGACATAACATTTCGAGCTAGCAGTTTTTGCAACAGACAAGCCTTATGAACTGCATGGTCTGCATTTCCTTTTCAAAATTGTATGTACGAGGATGTCGATGGTTAGAGCGGACATCCTCAGTATTCATGTTATGCAAGTGGAGTATCTACCTCTGCTTGAGGAGCCTTTGTCTTTCTCGCAGCTGATTTGTCAGATGAAAACCTTACTTCACCAAATAAGCTCACCGCAGCTTTAACAGATTCAAAAGGAGCTCTTGTATCTATTTCTCCAACCTCCAATTTTTCTGTGTCAGTAGAAGGTGGGCGAACTTTGGTAGCCATGTTAATATATGATACGCAAGCTGCAATAGAAAAAAAAACAAGGAGTTACAGAAATACATTTGCAGGAAAGCTATTGGTACATAATTTAAGTCAACTGAACAATCGTTACTAGCGTGATCAATTCGATTATAGAAACTACTAGGATGTGGTTATAGGACATGAAACAACAGTAATTATGTCTTAGCAACCATTTCAGGGGAAAACCACACATTGATTATCCCTGTGATCATAATTTAATGAACTAGTTTAGAAAATACTATACATGTATTAATGTTCAATCTAGTCCAGATGTACATTCCGCATTTCTAATCCATTCCCAAAAGAAGATCACAAATATGCCCCGATACTCCCTTGAATATTCACATAAACATCTCAAAAAGGGTGGCGTTGCTCGAAGGACAAAAATGATTTCACCCATACTTGAAAAACGAACAGAAAATCGGGAAATCAATCCAGACAACCAATTCTAGGGCTTACCAGGAACCAAAAATGTTAGCCCAAAACGATCCAGCAGATGAGTATAGAGAGGTGAGGACCAGTACTTTCGGGAGAGGCGGAGGTAGGTGGAAGATGAGAAGGCTGCTACAGCGGAGATGGCCGGAGAGGAAGGGCGGGGTTGCCGGCGGCGGCGGAGGGGGTTGGGGGGCTTGCTGGGGTTAGGCGGTCCGATCGGCCCGAAAGGAACGTGCGGCTTTGGTCGGAAAGAGGAGTTGGTGGGGCACACGTATTTTCCGGGCATCCAATAATTCAATGGCACCGGCGGGCCCACGTTTAGTTTTCCTACCTAATCCAATAGCTAATTCAATGGAAAAAGGGGCCATGACACGGTTTTAGTCGAGCAAAATAGGTTTTTTTTTAATACGATTCTCATTGATAAATAAAAGACGAGATACAAAGTACTATACATCGATCTTATAGATCTGAAAAGATAGGATAAACCTATGTGACAAACCAACGCCTATCCATCTTCTTCGACACCATCGTAGCAGCCACTAAAGAAAAAAAATAGACAGATCACCTCTTCACCCGAACTCGACGCGGCTTCATCGCTGATCATCAGCTTTTCGGACCTCCAAATTAGTTTGCCATAGGACAAACCATTGTCGTTGAAAGAATTAGACCGGGGCAGCACGACCCCGGACACGCCATCGAACTTCAGCACTGGCACCCCCGCACGACGACGTCGGAGTAGGGAACCAGAACCGTCAGCCTCCAACCACAAATCCACCACAAGGTACACCATGTTTACAACGCAAAATCTACTCTTTCCATTTCGAATTATAGGATGTACAGTATGTATTAACTTTTTTTCCTACATCACATGTACATACCTACACGGTTTAGGGCCTCTTTGATTCGTAGGATTTGGAAAACACATGAATAGGAATATTGTAGAAATGAGATGTCATGACACTCAGAATCATACAGGAACCAAATACGTATAAATCGGTAGTAGGTGATGTTTGATTGCACTGTAGGAAAAACACATGAAATTTATATAGGATGGAGTGTATATGGCATAGTTGTCATAGACATATAGGAATTTTTCCAAGAGGTCTCAGCTATTGTATTGTAGGAAAGGGATCCATAGAAATCTTGAAGGATTCATTCCTTTAAATCAAATGGACTTTATAGGAAATATTCCTATGGGTTGGAATCTTATACCATTCTTTTGAAAATCCTTCGAATAATGTGTCTGTTCACTCATTATATTGTTCATAGTAAAATATTCAGAGCGGACGGAGAGTTCTATGTATATGTAAATCCACAACAATCTTTGCATGCACTTGCCTAAAAGTGATCTCATAGTTCGAGCACTACATGAGATCATCGAACATCATGCACCACTTAAGTCAATACTTTGTGACATCACATTGTAGTGTAGCCACTTAATTTTAAATGTATCATTCATTAGGCCGTGATGCCTATATGGATGTGAATCAAACACTGTCTAAGAGTTTTTATTGTGTTTTTATGAGAAATGGGGTGAAGTGAAGCCATGAAGTGATGAAACCCAGTCCACGTGTTATCATAAGAACATGAAGTCCACGTGTTTTTAGGAGAAATGGGGTGAAGTGAAGCCATGAAGTGAAGAATTAAGCTTGCTTGATAATTTTTTCCCTAAAAATGGCAAGCCCTAGGCATCGGTTGGCCAACATAAAGCCAAAAATCGGTCGCCTCCACAGCCGTTTGATTGCCATCCTATGTCTAGAATCAATCGTAGCACACTTTTCGAATCACCCCTTACTTTTTGTGCAATCGACTTGAAATATTGAACTTGTTCGCTTAAAACGAATTTGGTATATATCCTTGTCCCTGATATTTCTGATATTTACGACAAATGTCATAGTGGTGATTTACCCCTAGTATTACAACGAAAATCTGAGTATTACACCAAAATTACTCATCCTAAGTACAATATTTTTTATTACCGCAACAAATCATCGCAACATTTTAGAAAGGTAATACTACAAAATAAAGCAGTTAAACATTTCTAGAGATTGATTTGCAATAGAAAATATCAACAATAAAAAATGACAACAATTACAGAAAAATCATGTGTTTGCAGCAATTAGAAAATGGTTAAGCAACACAATTTTTGCTACAGATTCAATTGCAACAAAAATCATCACCTATAACAGCAAAAACCGTAAACGGTTTCAACAACATTTTTTTGTCTTTGCAACATTTAAACAAACCTGTAAACATCATTCAAAAAATTCAAGAAAACACACAAACTTGTAACAAACACCCACAAATCTAGCAACATATTGTAGCGCCCCGACCCCAGAACTATACAGTGAAGCGTTGTGCAACCGGTCATGCTACACAATCGAAGGTTACTAGGTTTACCAATCCCAGGACAAAACTCATTGGCAGGTGTGCTCGGAATGGATCATCGGCACACAACACCTCGATCATGCCATAAGCTCAGACATCGCTATCACGTATAGTAAAGAGACCGAGACTTGTGGAACAACTGGCACATTGCAGACTCTACGACACAAAAGCATATAGCAACTCATATAAGAGAAGATACAAATATTACACACAAAAGGGATCACCGATCCATCAGTACATCAAACGGAAACGGGTAGTGTTGTCTAACAACAAGAAGCAAATATATGGCCTAAGAGGCCTATAATAAACATCACCCAAGCCAACTTGTTCCACGGTCCCAAGTTGCCACCTGGGAACCCCGGACTACTAATCGACGTCCACGAAGAACCCACCTAGCTGCTCGGTGTCGTCCTCCTCTGAAATACAAATATAAAGGCAGCAAAGAGAGACTGAGTACGATGTACTCGCAAGTTTAGTAGGGCGATATAGGCCCGATGCTGACGGGGGCTCTAAAGCTGTATAACGTATTTCTTTTGCATAAAGCTAATTTTCATAAACTGAAACATAATTGACACATGGCATTCGTCTAGTCAGAATAGTTTTTATAAAGGGGGTAAGAGAGTAATCTTTTCCTCTCCGGTTCTCGGCGAACCAACTTGTAGCCAAAACCAACTCTCATCTCCATCAAAGGCACTCCCTCGAATCACCCTCGAGGAAATGAACCTTTTATCAAACGTTGTATGCAACCTTTAGCTGCCAAATTTTAGGTAAGGTTAAAGTTTTCTATGATCCCGTAAATCCATTCCCAAGGCGTCCATAACCGCGGACACGGATTTTCGAAAAGATTAACCCTGCAGGGGTGTACTAATTTACACACCGGTACCGTCCGGCTCACCTGATTGGTCCTTGATAAGGCTAAGGTAGTCCGATCTTTCGATGAGATAGAGATACGTCGATTCTGGTGGAGTTCGACCTTGGCGATCCGACTTCCACGTACAAGTACGCAGCGCCAATGCAATCGCTAAACCAATCTCCGGGAGTTACCGATCCTGCAGCAGCACGATCAACCTGACCAATCGGTCTAGTTCTACCTGCGATCGAGGAACAAGTAAGAACCAAAGATGCAATCACGATATTGCGGATGAAGTATGATCTTTTATTGCAAAAGGTGGGATTCCGTAAGCGGTCTTGATCAGGCTGTTGAGCACTAATCGAGTACACGAAGATGCAGCGGTTCGCTAGGCAGTCTTTTAACTAAACAAAATCCGAGTCTAAACGATGACCTAAGGGGGGTATATAAGGAGGAGAGGCTTGGTGGCGGCCAAGGAGGTGGGAGCACGCCCCAAGACACCCAAAACTCAACCCTAATTCGCACAAGGCCTTTGGGCCCAATTAGAGATGACGCAGCACCTGTTGACTGGAAATCTGGCCCAGTTTCTGCAACAATGTTGTATTGTTTTGGCCGCCGTTTCTGGCTCGGGACGAATTTGGTGGTGAGACCAATTGGGTTGGAAAGTTCACGAGATCCTCTTTCCAGCAAAACAAGAATCACCCAATTCGGAGCCCGTATGCAAAAGTTATCATCGTTGGAAGTCAGGTATATTTCTGCAGTCCGAATCTCCGTCCAGAACGTGAAGAACTTGGTCTCTAGCTTCTCTTCGACCCAAGGTGACGTGAGAGAACTTCTTGAATAGAACCTAATTATATCTCCATCACTTGCACTCCTAGTGCCGTCTCCATGTGTGATCATGCTCCAAAGCTTTCCCCTCTCGTCGATGCTAGGTCCATCATTCCTGAGAGTAACAAACACATCGGATTTAGGCAGCATCATATTCTTGTATAAATTACGAATGGCTTGTAGAAACGAAAATACCTGTTGATTGAGTTGTCGGGCATGATCTCTAGTTATAACTCCTCGTATTTGAGTAGGTGTAGATGTTGTGGTTGTATCTATAGCATGGATGTCCTCATCAGTCCTCTTCCAGAGAAGACCGGCGAGTGGGCGCGGTTAAACCTTTACCTCGCGTGAGAATATCCAAGAGTCATCTGTGGCCACAGGGCAAGTTTACCCAGCCTATTTCAGCCCCTGCCCCATCGCCACGTCCTAAACACCACCATCCTCGTCACTTCTTTTTCCGCTCACACACACGACAAATGGAAAAGCGAACTAGAGGACCCTTGGATACGCCCGCACAAGTTATTTAGTTAAAGGGGATTCCATATGTCCCCACCAATGGCAGCACGCTCATACCTTGGTTCCGAAGACAGGAACTCACACTTAGGGGCAAGAGTGAGGCAAAACACCATCCCCGATGGCAACTCACCCACGCCTTTTTAGCAACTTAATTAAGTACCACCACAACCTCCACATTGTCCGATCATTCCATCAATTGCATAAATCATGGAAATAAATAACGGACATCTAAGCATTTAACTAAGCATGGCTAAGTATATAAAACCAACAATTATATTATTGTCTCAGGCCAACACATCATCTCTAGGGTTCATAGGTAGGGATACATGTGATTGGCTCGGGGAAAAACATGCATTCATAGGATTCTCTATATTTTGATCAAAGAGACACTAGAATCGCATGCAATATTTTGGTGGATAACATAAGTTTATAAATCATTAGGATGCTAGAATGCCAAGAAGGTTGGGTTATCTCTTGCCCTGCTGCCGGGGCGTGTAGTACTGCTCGTCGGGGTAGGTAGCGTTAACCTCGACTCCGGAATCTATCGATACCCAAAAATAACACAAAGAACAAATAACTCACACGAGGGAGAGGTGCAATGCACAATCACATGATGACATGACAAGTTGATGCATTGATATTATCATTTAATTTATTTAACAAATTAAATGGAGTTCCAAATAATTAGTGCAATTATTTGGACACAACTCCATATTTATCTTAGTGACCACATTACTTATAAATCATTAAATTATTAGAGAAGTGGCTCAATATGCATGAACATGACATGAAGGAATAGGGTTTGTTCTTCCGAGCATTTTGGTACCTCATTTGTAATTTTCCGAGTACCGATAAATAAATAGCGAATTAAACAATTAATTGAATTTAATTCTTTTAAACAAATTATGAATAACATCAAATAAATATTTGTGATCATGATGTGATATTATCATGGTTTGATTGCATTTGAAGTGTTGATCACATTGACATCTTATTCATAATTTTTGGATCAATATTTAATAAGTTATGAATTTTCCCAATTTGGTATTATTTATACCATTTTGGGAATTCTTAAATAACCAAAAGAATATAATTCTAAAAGAAAGTTACAATGATTCCAATTGGTAGAGTTTGTTTTCCTGAACATTTTGAAATTTGATTTGTCGAATTTGAAGCATTTGTCAAATAGTTATCGACTATTTAAATTTGTTTCAAATTCAAAAAGGGAAACAATTTTCCCAGACAGGCCGGCCTGCAGGCCGGGCACCAGTCCGAGAGGTCCGGCCTTTGGCCGGCCCAGGCTGGGGCGCAGGCCGGGAGGGTGGCCGAATGACCCGGCCTTGTGCCGGCCCAAACCGAACCCAGGCCGGGTGCTCAGGCCGGCCACCAGGCCGAACCGTCCGGCCCCAGGCCGGTCAGGCCGGGGTACGGCCGGGGGTGCTGTGACAGCGGCGCTGCGGCGGTCGCCGGCGAACGGCGGCGGGAGAGGAAGGTGGGGAAGCGGGGAGAAGGCAAGATGGAGCGCGGCTCACCCTGATTGCTCGTGGTTGGTCGGCGACGGCGCGGAGGGGCGGGAAACGACGGCCGCGTGCTCGACAGCACCCGGGCCGACGCGGAGGAAGAAGGGGACGCCGGCGTTGATTCGTGCGTCCCCGGTCCGATTCCCGGCGCGGGGAGGAAGAGGAGGATGCGGTGATGCCTTCTGCCGGCGGCGATTAGCTCGGGAAGGCCCTGAGTGACGGAGATGCGGCGGCGAGCGGCAACGGGCGGCGTCGGTCGCGGGAGGACAACAGCGAGGGGAACGAGAGAGCAGGGGAAGGAAGAGGGGGCAGGTGAGGTCGTCGGCGTCGTGGCGTGCGTCTTTGACCACCAGGGGGGCCACGGCGTCGCGCGCATGCAGGCGAGGCCACGGCGGCAGCGGCATGGGCGCCCGGCATGGCGCCAGTGCCGCCGGTACTGTGGAGGCGATGACACTTTTCCACAAAACCCCCCAGCATCAAATAATTTAATTATAGAAAGGTCCAACAGTGCTTTGTTGAATTTTATTGAGGCCTTAAAACATTTTTATAAATTCCACAAAAATTCATGTGGGCTCCACTAGACCTTTAGGTGCTCCACAAAAATTGGGGTTGCAATTGAAAAAGTTTTGATCAACCTTTGTTCACAGGGTTTAATTGAAGGCATTTTTGATATTTTCCAAAATTCATTTATTTGGAGTATTTAAACATTTCCAAAAATAATGAAAATATTCATGAAGGCCCTCACAATAATATTGAAGCTCCCCATGATTTTAGTTTGAATTTTTGGAAAGTTTAATTTGGTTTCAAAATTAGGAATTGGTTGGCACCAATTTGAACTCTCCATTTAAAACAATTGCTTGTTAATAATTGGATGTTAACAATTTGTTATAAGATGTAACTTGGAACTTCCTAAACAATTTTGGAAGTTCATTTAGTTTGTTGCCAAGTTGGGCATTGCATTTGGGTTGGAGTTTTTGGGAAAGTTGGGCTTCCCCATTTCAATTGCTTGCATATGTTGGTTTGTTAGGAAAAGCAAATTCATATGAATGCCATGATGCAAACAAGGATGCAAAAAGTGGAAAAATTCTTCGTATTTTTCATTACCAAGCTGGGGCTGTTACACATATGGCATGTGATTTCGCAATAGAAAACATATAAGTTTGTTACAATTGTGAAGCAAGTATGCAACATTGAGAAATAGGGGAAACATAAACTTGTTCAAACATATAGAATAACTTGCCACAACGCTTTTTTTGTTTTCACAACAAAATTTATGCGAATCCGGTACAAATTTTAACGATGTATTCAATATCGAAAACACAATAAAATAGCAAGCAGAACAGTAACAGTACAACTAGCTAGCTATATTGGGCTATTAATCTCCCTTCACGAGGCTAAAAGCTATGTGTTGGGTGCCTAGCCAGCTCGAGACGACCGATTCGAAGCCCACAATCGATAGCCCCGAGCACAAGCATTTGGCTTTCTTTTTGCGGTGGCTATATCTCAATCAGCTGATTTTTTTTCTTAAGTCCCACTCGACTGATTTTTTCTTAAATCCGAATCATCTCAGAACTGTAAACTATGGTTACACTCTTCCAAAAAAGTCTAGACTTAAGAAAAAAACAGTCACTTAACACATCCAAAAAAAATCCCTCCTCTCTCTCTCATAAGAACAAATAAAAACAGCCCATCTCTTTTTTTTTTACAACAAAAACAGCTCCTGTTAACCCGAATCCAGACGCCATCACGGCAGTATATAATACAGAGTAGACGATCGTCCATGGCCCCCACTTTCTCCGTTAATCGACCATCCGTAGGTATAGGTGGCCAAACGGGCCGGACCCAGCGTGCCGGCCCGAGGCACGCTTCTTAAAGCACGGCACACGGGCACGGCCTGGCACGGATCTTAACGAGTCGTGCCCCGGCACGGGCCCGCTCCGTGCCGTGCCCAGCTCCCGATCGAGGCCCGTGGGCCGGCCCGGCACGGCACGATTAGGTTTTTTTTTATATTTTTACCTTTATTTATATTTTTTTTAATTTTTGGGCCACATTTATGCTAAATGGGCCGTGCCCGATGGGTCAACCGTACCTAACGGGCCGTCGGCGTGCCTCCCGGGCCGTGCCGGAGGTCAGGCCGCGGCACGCGGGCCGGCCCAGGCACGGCACGATTCTAATCGTGTCCAACGGGCCGTGCCGTTGCCGGGCCGTGCCGCGCACGTGCCGGGCCGTGCCGGCCCGTTTGGCCACCTATATCCGTAGGCTCTCTATGGTTTTGGCTCCACCAGTCCACTCGGAGCCTCACAGGCCACTGGTCAGTAATGCTAAGATCAGCCTTCCCGCTTGTGTTCCAATTCCCCCACAGGAAACCGCCCCCAATCCGCCCGCGCCCACCACCTGTTCGTCGGTATGCCTCTCCCGCCGCCGCCGCCGTCCCAACGCCGCCGCCGCTACCTCCAGCTTCCGCCTACGTCCACCTCCCCTTCTGCCGCAAGCGCTGTCACTACTGCGATTTCCCCATCGTCGCGCTCGGCTCCTCCTCCCCTTTCCCCCGCGGCGAGGGCGAGGACCCAAGGATCGCCGACTACGTGCGCCTCCTGCTCCGGGAGGTCGCCGCCACGCGGCCCGTGTCCGACGAAGGCGTGCCCCTCGAGACCATCTTCTTCGGCGGCGGCACGCCGTCGCTGGTCCCGCCGAGGCTCGTCACCACCATACTCGACGCGCTGCGCGGCAAGTTCGGCCTCTCCGCGTGCCCGGAGGTGTCTATCGAGATGGACCCCGGCACGTTCGACGCCGCCAAGCTGAGGGATCTGGTGGGCGCCGGCGTGAACCGGGTGTCGCTTGGGGTGCAGGCGTTCCAGGAGGACCTGCTTCGGTCGTGCGGCCGCGCGCACGGGTTGCGGGAGGTGCACGAGGCGGTCGGGATTGTGACCGGGTGCGACGGGCTTCAGAACTGGAGCATGGACCTCATCTCCTCGCTGCCCAACCAGACCGAGAAGATGTGGGAGGAGAGCTTGAGGTGCACCATCGATGCCCGGCCTACGCATGTGTCCGTCTATGACCTGCAGATTGAGCAGGGCACCAAGTTTGGGCAAGTGTGAGTTTATTCTGCTCATACGTATCTTATAAACTTCATTCATCAGTCCCGAGAAAACTTATTTCCTTTGATGTGTGTTGTAGCTAGCCTCATGTTCTGATTCTGTTTGTGGTTGTTCAATAGATAATAAGTTACACCAGAACCACCAGAGTCATGTGTTAGTTATAGGAGTCTTCAGTCTTGTTCCAGTTTGCACTTGCTTGTGTTTAGGTTCACTCTGTTTCTCAAGCACATGATGTTGATGGTTACAAATTTTAATAGGCTTATAACTGAGTAAATTTTGTATTTTACAACCAACTGTAAAGCTTACTTGATGATTTATGCATGGCCGTAGCCATGTTCTTCTCCAGCCATGTTATATCCATGTATTTAATAACTTTGACAGTTTTAATTTCAATGAGCTTTTCACATCAAACATCAAGTGATTCTTTTCGCCGGGGCCAAGATCAAGTGATTTTTCTTGTGAATATGCGTTAAATTGATGCCAATCTCATATTAAATGTCGCAGATATACACCTGGTGTATTTCCTCTGCCAAGTGAAACAGACTCTGCAAACTTCTACAAGATTGCTTCAAAACGGCTTTCTGAAGCAGGATATAAACACTATGAGATCAGTAGCTACTGCAAGCCTGGCTATGAGTGCAAACACAATGTAACATATTGGCAAAACCGACCATTCTATGCATTTGGTCTTGGATCAGCAAGCTACATCAATGGTGCCAGATTCTCTAGGCCCAGAAAAATGAAAGATTACGCAGACTGGGTGCAGAAGCTCGAAGATGGAACTTGGTGCCATGAGTCTAGCATCTCTGAGCTGAAGGATATGGCAATGGACTCCGTGATGCTATCGTTGAGAACAGCTTGGGGTCTAAACCTGCATAGTTTCAGTAAATCCTTTGGAAAGAATCTGACACTGTCATTGTGTAACATGTATAGGCCTTTTGTTGAGAGTGGACTTGTAATCGCCATGGATACTGAACGACAGGCGCTGCAACTTAGTGATTTTGATTTGGATTTAGAAAACCAGGGTGACACAGGGAGCAGGGTTGCTTTCATCCGTCTGAGTGACCCAGATGGATTTTTATTGTCCAATGAGTTGATCTCACTAGCTTTTGGGATTATTTCTCCGTAACAGTGGTTGGTTTTCCAAATTGACAATTTTCTCTTTTATTTGTTTGATTTTATCCGACCAAACTGGCATGCACTGATATATATAGTTTGTGTTTGGTTTGATAGACCGCTATTTGCTGATCACCAAGATCCATAGGATCTCTTGTTCATGTCAGTGTAAATTGAAACTCATATTAGTTCTGAGAAACCTATTACACTATGCACACATGATTATTTTGTACGTTGACGCTGTGGTCAACTATCTTGTGTTACTCCTCTCCGCCTATAGATGAAATTGTCCTTTTGTTGTCATAATCTCTAGTTGAACTTTTGTTTACCTGCAATCCTCATTGCTTGTTTATCCTTATATGTTCTTACGTAACACTGCAAATAGTTTTAAGACAGTATCACCGTTATATAAGCTGTTAAACTGACGCAGAGTCGTCATGAATTGATTACATTTTACATTTACCTAGGGCGCCTCGACAGTCGACACCCTCTACCTGCGAGCCGATGCCGATGCCCAGCGCCTTCACAGACCACAAGCCATGACGAGCTCCGGAGACCGGAGCGTTGTAGTGTGGGTGGGAATTCTGGGAAAAAACTGTCACCCAATACAAATGGGTCCCACACGAGAGAAAAAATAGTGTTTGGTATTTGACGATTCTGAGTATGGGCAGAGCCTGCCTCTGGAATATTATGGAGTGCCCTCTAAAACGATTTTGGATTCTTCGACTTTGACAATTCTGCTAGAGTTGCTCTTAGACATGCACAACGCACCTATCCACGAAAGGAAAGTTCAGCTCGGCATAATAAAAAGAAAAAAAGAGAGAAAATATCTACCCACAACATGCAAGGATGAAGTCCTTCGCAATTAATTTCGCTTTTGAGAAATTCAAAATACTATAAATTTTGAACCGAGCGTCGGAATTACAAAATGTAATAGTCGTGACGAGCTGTTCAAAATTAGATCTCACTTAAATATGTTCCGACGATTTTTTTGAAAGCAACTTTACTATGCACAAAACAACTTTGTTGTACTAGTTGTTGTTCGCCACTTCAGACGAACACATGGCTCATAATCTAAGATACAAAAATTGATGTACGATAAAGTATTATAGAAAAATGGTAGGTAGGCAACTTCAAAATACCAGTAAGCAATTTCACAACGATGATACTTTGTTGTACCATTGTCCGTATCTTTAAAGGGACAATACAATCTCATACTTTCTCTATTACTCCCTCCGTCCAAAATATAAGGCGTCTTTAAATTTCGCTGGTCAGCGGCATACAACTTTGACCATGATTTGTACTTATAACATGTCCACAAAATTAGTATAATGATATATGGAATGAAATGATTTTGCAAAACGAATCCAACTGTATCATTTATACATTCTCAATCCATATAATTTAGTATATATTATTGGTCAAAGTTGAGCACCTAAGACCAACATAAAATAGCGTGACTTATAATTTGGGATGGAGGAAGTACTTCTTTATCGTCAAAAGGCATCTCACCGACAGCTCTCTCACGAAACATCCTATCCTTGCCACCGTTGAGAGTCGCTCCAGCAACACCGGGCCTTCCCGATGCCCTCCATGGTGGAGGCTAAGGAGTGGCACCGGATTTGTAAATAGCAGTAGATCTAATAGGGATATTAGCTATAGGGCGTGCTGACGAGCTAATGAAGTTCAACGTCATGCTGGGAGGATGGCACTGGATTCCCTGGGTCGGGTCAGGTGCTGAATGGGCGTTCCTCGAAGTGGAGCTCCTATGGTTTGAGCCGCAGGTGGCGGCGCAACGAGTGTTGGGATACTCCGTAAATAAGGCATGTCTGGGTAGGTCGAGCTTGGTTGCGGGCGAGGCCTTGTGGTCTTCTTTAGATCGCCATGGAGGCCGATAGGAGAAGAAGCAAGTGGAGCTTCGTGACTCGATCTCGAACTACTATGGAGTTGGGATGCTGCAGGAAGAAGGTGAGCACTCTCGGTGGCCCTTGTTTTGGCAACCAACTATGGTGACTAGTGTAATCTCCCGGGGTTTTCCCCAAATTAGTTTTTGTTTGTTTTTCTGTTTGCATCATCATGACATCAGCATCATCGCATCGCATGTTTTTGGCAACAAAAATTATTTTTATTAAACCCTATTTTATTTTGCTTAAATTTGTCGGAAAAGTTTTATTGAGACGTTCGTCTCCGTTTTCTAAAATTAATTGCCAAAATTATTTTTGCAAGAAAAATAAAATGTTTTGAGAATTGAGAGAGTAGCCCAAACCGGCCCAAGCACAGCTAACCTCCAAACCCTAGGGTTTCCCCTGGTTTTCCCCTGGCAGTTTTCCTTTCCCACCCCCTGTGTTTTGCAGCCACCCTTCCCTCATTTTTCCTTTTCACGGAGATGCCCTTCCACCCTTGTCTTTTTCCCTTTTTCCCCTCCTCTCTCTTTTCTTTCTTTTCTTTTCTTTTCTTTTCTTTATTTTCCCTTCTCTTTTTCCTCTCCATCTCTCCTTCCTCTCTTCCCCGACGCCACCCCGCACGATCTCCCCGAGCTCCCCGTGCGCCTCCTCTCTTCTCCCCGGCTGGCCGTCGCGCTCCAGCTTCCCGCCTCCGGCTTCCCCTTCCCCGGCCGTCTCCCGCGCCTGGACCGCGCTGCCCCGCCACCGCATCGACCTCACCTCTCCTGCACGCACGCGAGCTCCCGCCGCCCACCGCATCCCCGGCTCCTCCTCACCTCCTCCCTGCCATGCTCCCCTCGCCCTTGCTCAATTCTTGGCCGTCCCCTCTCCTCCCCGGGGCAGCTCTCCCTTTCTCCCCCATCGCTCCGCCCTCGCCTCCCTTCGTCGGGCTCTGCTCCTTCCGGCCCGCGGCCACCTCCCTCCCTGCTCCACCGGCGCCGCCGTCGCCTCCCTCCGGCCGCATCCTCCTCCTCCACCTACCTCCTCCCGAGCTCCTCCCTCCCCGCCGCCATCTCGCCAGCACCTTCTCCTCGCTCCGCTGGTCGGCTCCTCCCGCGCCCGAGTTCGCCGCCGTCAGTTGTGGCCAGCTCCGGCCGGTCCCCTGCTCTCCCTACGCCTCGGCCGGCCTCCTCCCGACGACCTCCTCTGGCCTGTCCCCGTGTCGTGCTCCTTTGCCGTGCTGCCGTGGATGGCACCGACCCGCTGCACGTTCCCGTCGATTCCGGTGTCGTGTCCTTCTCCCTGTGCCCGAGTTGCGCCTGTGCTGTTGTGCTCCCGTTGTGCTCCTGTGTTCCCCGTGGATGCCTCCGTGACGTGTTCCCGGCGTTTCCCGTTTCCCCGACCCGTTCCCGTGTTCTCGTGTCCGTCTCCGGTGCCCGTTGCCGTGTTCCCCGACGATCCCGTGTGCACGCCTTCGTGTGTGTTTCCCATCGTGAAGCCGAGGACCCAACCCGTCAAGTTCCCGTTTCCGATCCCGTCGTGAAGCCGGCAATCCGACCGTGTGGATACGACAAGGACTACTTCCACGATGACCGTGAACGGCGATACGACAAGATCTTCCCCGACACCGGAACCTGCCAAGTTCTCCGCTTCAAGTCCGTTTGTGTCGGCCGCCTTCGTGCGCGTCCGTGAAGACCGAACTCCGACCACCGTGAACCTCGTCAACCCCGAAGCCCGGAATGCCAAGGTCCGCCACGACGACGCCCCGAGTATGACTACTTCCACGACGTTGACTACCTCGACTACTTCGACTCCGGATGAACGACTACTTCGACTACTTCGACGATGTTGACTACTTCCTCTCCGAATCCGAAGTTTCCCCTGATCCGATGTGTGACCCCAACCCTAACCCTATACCATATATGCGTATCTTATAAAATCATGCATGCCTAATTAACATCGAACCTTATCCATTTAGTCGAATTAATTCAACTAGTTTAATTATGGGGTTTTGTCCGGTGCATCTATATTGTGCACCGATCCCATTTAAAATGATTTGCCATGTGTTAGGGAATAAAATTGGACAACCTTTAATTTTTCATGCATGCATTGCATCAACATGCCGGATCTTTTGCCGTAGAATAAAATGCATCTTTTCCGTTGCCCAGTGTTCGTTGGTTCTTCGGGAATAGGACGTTGAGTTGATGTGAGCAACGACAGGTTCTGCTACCTCTACCGGATTGCAGGCAAGTGATACCCTTGCTATCTTTGCTTGTTTTCTGTCTCTTACTCCTCCTATCTTTTGTTCCTTGCTAGCCTTATGTCACGATGCTTGTGTCTCGATCCTATATGCATGTTTACCTGGCAGCCATGATATAGCTACACCCCCACATCCTATTACCCTATTGCTTGTTTACCTTGTTAGCCTTGCGAGTCGTAGTGCATGCTTAGGTGCTTTGCTTGAGTCCTGTTATCTCTTTATCTAGTCTTGTCTTTAATATGATAGCTAGGCTCAACTCACATATTAATCTTTAATTTCTGTTGCGATGGGAATAACATAATAAAGATAAGGCACCGGCGGAAGGCCAATCGTGGTATTTTGTTCTGCTAGTGTCGCCTAGGACCCGAGTTCTTTTCCGCTAATCCAAGACTGAGCACACTAACCACATGTGGGAGTTCTATGGGCCTCCCCGCAATCTATTAGCGGATCTTCAAACTTGTCCAGGAGCCACAACTTAGTTCGGGTGTTTTCCATTTGCGCACGTACGACGATGATGATGATGATGATGAGAAGGTAAGATGATGGTGGTTACGTGGTTACTTTACGGTAGGGTTGCGGCCTGCGCGTTTATCGCATGCTGAAGAAGGGCAATCGTATGAGTGTTCCTTCCGAAGCCACGCACGCAACGGTTAGGCCCACCTCGAAGCTTCGGCCGGACTCTCAAGGTGGATCAGACTTAGCTAGGTGGCTCTCTGGACTTGTTTGTAGAGAAGGGAAGTATTGCGTCAAACGCTCCACCGGTACACCTCTAAGCGAGTGTTTCGATGTGTGTGGGTTCATTGGTGCATCCCTACAGGGTTAAATCTTTTCGAAAAGCTGTGTCCGCGATTATGGACGACTTGGTGAAATGCGCTGGCTAAAAAGATCATAGACAACTTACACCTATTAATTATAATTTGACTAGTAAGATAGATTACTTGAATAATAACTCATAAAACTTGTCCACCGTGTGAGTTGCCCTGATTGCTTCCTCGCGGGTGGTTGATCGAGGGAGTAATACTTGGGCGGGTTTTTGATGTGGTGAGTAGTATAGTTGGTTCCTTATGTGCTCTCTTACCTTGTCTCTTTTAGACGATAGTTGTAGTGTGTCTCTATAAGTTGTTAGTGCTGCTTACCGCCGCCTCAATCGCTAACCCTCTTCCCCCAGAATTCCAGCTTTGATATCGTGTGAGTATTACTTGCCAGTACTGTTTATAGTACTGCCCCCTTCGGGGCTGCTATTCCAATGCAGCCGACAGGCTTGAAGTCTGACAACGTTAGCTTGGGAATCTCTCCGGCTTGGCCTGGGCAGGGATATGGTGCCCTCGTTTATCTTCAGGACTCTTGGTCCAATTTGTATCTTGTCCGTAGTCGAACGCTATTTTCGCTTCCGTTGTTATTTTGGATCTTTGTATTGTATCTTTTGTTCTTGACTCGGTGAGTCGTTGTTGTATATATGTTCTTTTGTGGGTTCCATCGAGAATTGTTGTAATGTTGTCACAATTCCACCCGCATAACGTGTGTGTTGCGATGTGCACGTTATGCTTGGTGGGCGTCCTAAGATCGTTATTATGCGGATTTGGCGGGAATCGCTCAAATCTACATAGTACCGATCTTGGGGCGTTACAAAGTGGTATCAGAGCCATGGTTCTTCGATACCCCGCGGGTCCAGTCTGCCTGTAGGATACCCTAGCTAACGGTCGTTGTTTGTAGAGTGTCCAACATATTTTTGCTAAAAGTTATTTGAAAAGATCTCAATTGGAATTCTTGTTTACTCCTTACCTCTACTTTCTTTCCCCTCTTACCTTATATGATTTAAATATTCTCTCTTATCTATCTTCTGGTCATAGCATCTTCGTGGGTGGACGAACTCTTGCCTTTTACCTAATAGGTTCGATCTTTGGAAGCATCCTGACAGAGGGTCATCACCATCAACGTAAGCAAGAACCTCTTGTTAGTGGTGTCGAGAAGATCAGCATGGTGCGAGAAGATTCGATAGCTTAACCCCGCTGCCCCCCCCCCCGACGGTAGCGTGGATCTCGGGGCGAGATCCCTTGTTAGTGGTGTCGGTTGTAATGTCCCGGGGTTTTCCCCAAATTAGTTTTTGTTTGTTTTTCTGTTTGCATCATCATGACATCAGCATCATCACATCGCATGTTTTTGGCAACAAAAATTATTTTTACTAAACCCTATTTTATTTTGCTAAAATTTGTCGGAAAAGTTTTATAGAGACGTTCGTCTCCGTTTTCTAAAATTAATTGCCAAAATTATTTTTGCAAGAAAAATAAAATGTTTTGAGAATTGAGAGAGTAGCCCAAACCGGCCCAAGCCCACCGAACCTCCAAACCCTAGGGTTTCCCCTGGTTTTCCCCTAACAGTTTTCCTTTCCCACCCCCTGTGTTTTGCAGCCACCCTTCCCTCGTTTTTCCTTTTCGCGGAGATGCCCTTCCACCCTTGTCTTTTTCCCTTTTCCCCTCCTCTCTCTTTTCTTTCTTTTCTTTTCTTCCTTTTCCCTTCTCTTTTTCCTATCCATCTCTCCTTCCTCTCTTCCCCGACGCCACCCCGCACGATCTCCCCGAGCTCCCCATGCGCCTACTCTCTTCTCCCCGGCTGGCCGTCGCGCTCCAGCTCCCCGCCTCCGGCTTCCCCATCCCCGGTCGTCTCCCACGCCTGGACCGCGCCGCCCCGCCGCCGCATCGACCTCACCTCTCCTGCACGCACGCGAGCTCCCGCCGCCCACCGCGTCCCCAGCTCCTCCTCACCTCCTCCCTGCGCCGCTCCCCTCGCCCTTGCTCCCTTCCCGGCCATCCCCTCTCCTCCCCGGGGCAGCTCTCCCTTTCTCCCCCATCGCTCCGCCCTCGCCTCATGTTGCCAGACTCTGCTCCTTCCGGCCTGCGGCCACCTCCCTCCCTGCTCCACCGGCGCCGTCGTCGCCTCCCTCCGGCCGCATCCTCCTCCTCCACCTCCCTCCTCCCGAGCTCCTCCCTCCCCGCCACCATCTCGCCAGCACCTTCTCCTCGCTCCGCTGGTCGGCTCCTCCCGCGCCCGAGTTCGCCGCCGTCGGTTGTGGCCAGCTCCGGCCGGTCCCCTGCTCTCCCTCCGCCTCGGCCGGCCTCCTCCCGACGACCTCCTCCGGCCCGTCCCCGTGTCGTGCTCCTTTGCCGTGCTGCCGTGGATGGCACCGACCCGCTGCACGTTCCCGTCGATTCTGGTGTCGTGTCCTTCTCCCTGTGCCCGAGTTGCGCCTGTGCTGTTGTGCTCCCGTTGTGCTCTTGTGTTCCCCGTGGATGCCTCCATGACGTGTTCCCGGCGTTTCCCGTTTCCCCGACCCGTTCCCGTGTTCTCGTGTCCGTCTCCGGTCCCCGTTGCCGTGTTCCCCAACGATCCCGTGTGCGCGCCTCCGTGTGTGTTTCCTATCGTGAAGCCGAGGACCCAACCCGTCAAGTTCCCGTTTCCGATCCCGTCGTGAAGCCGGCAATCCGACCGTGTGGATATGACAAGGACTACTTCCACGACGACCGTGAACGGCGATACGACAAGATCTTCCCCGACACCGGAACCCGCCAAGTTCTCCGCTTCGAGTCCGTTTGTGTTGGCTGCCTTCGTGCGCATCCGTGAAGACCGAACTCCGACCACCATTGATGGTTGATATTGATAAGTTGGGTGGTGCCCAGGGCCGATCCTGACTTTTTGATGGTAGAAATGGGCCCAATTTGTTTTCACTTGTATACATGCATAGCACAAATATTTCAAATCCAACAAAAAAACCAAATATTTCAATTGACTTAACCATCAGACTTGAAAACAGCAACAAGAAATTTCATTAAGAAATAAGGTAATCATGATACACAATGAATACATGCGAATGTAAGGTTCTAAACACAGATAAAATTTCTAATCACAACAAAACAAATAGATAAAATAATAAGCTAATTAAGTCTTGAGCAGAGGCACTTCAACATCGGTCAAAATAAGAGCATTCTGCTTCGTTTCTTGCATATATTCGTCAAAAGAGAGAAGAGAATTTTTTTAAAAAACGACTAAATTTAAGATCAAAGGGAGAAAATGATTCAAAAACTAACGAAATCTTTGAGCCCTTAAGGTGTTTACCTATCAGGATTAAGGATGTAGGCTGTAGCTTGTGCTTTGACTGCTACCGGCCGGTATGGGAGTATTTATAAAGAGGTGGAAAAATCCATGGGGTGGCGAAATTAATCTACGAAATCGTCTCCCCAATAAAAAATATCAATTTATTTCCATGATTTTTTGTGCGCTTTGGAACTTGGAAGGAGCAGTTAATGGAGATTGGGAAGAGGAAAAGAAGCAATCGCCGCCGGCAGGATGGGAGTAATCAAAGCTGAAAATGTGTGCTCACATTCCTGGTATGTGGTATGTTGGCCGGTTGGGCCTTTACATGAATTCACTAGGTCTGGGCCCCGTTTCCTATGGGCCCTGGGGCATTGCCCTTCTTGCCCCGGCCCAGGGACGGCCCTGGTGGTGCCCCAAGAAAAGGCGGAATTGCAGCTAGTAGCAATTTTCCCTCAATTAAGAACCGATGTTTATCGAACCAGTAGGACTTTGAAATCAACAACAAGGTGAATGATGAAGATATCTGGCGCTTAGGGATACCTTCAACAGACATGGACCTGCACACACTCAACGAAATACTTTGTCCCCAACGGTGGAGAGGTTGTCAATCTCTCCGGTCTCGTAGAACACAAAGCGGTTAATTGTATGATGAAATAGATAAAATATGAAAAGTGACCAGAGGAGTAATGATGATTAAAAGCAAGTAAATGAGGTTGTAAACAATGTAAAAAGATGGACCGAGGGCCATGGGTTCACTAGTGGAGTCTCTCAAGTAAATAAAATATGCATGTGATGGGTGAACGAATTACAGCTAGGCAATTGACAAGATCATGACACAAACCCAATTTAGCTATGACAAAAAGGACATGATAATATTTATGGAGGCATCACGACAAGGAACAAAGACCGTTGAGTCCAACTGCGTCTTTGTCTAAAAAGTCCACCGTGGGATCGCTATCCAGCCTGTCACCCAATGGTATTAAGTTGCAAGCAACAGACAATTGCATTAAGTAAAGTGCATGAAGTAAGCAATACTAATATCAAAATAGACATTAACACCGCAGTTTTACCCTTTGTAGCAACAGCACACCCTCGCCCTTAGACATTTCTATCACTCGTGCCCAGGAACAAAAGGGGGCATGAACCCCACTATCTAGCATAAATACCCTCTCTTGGAGATACACACAATCACTTGGCCAAAGTAACTATGCACATCGGAGAGCATGCAAGAACATAAATTACTCATATAAGAATCATGCACAATCTGAACATATGTAACATCCCAATTTTCAAAAAATTGCATAAGCATGCATTCATGTCATCATATGCATTTGTTTGTGCATTTAGTTTATTTAATCTAGGTGGCTTGATTTGATTTTTGTTTTTATTTGTTCAAATAATGGAATAAAGGGTGCTAAGTAACCCTAGCCATGTTTTTCAAATATTATATTTATTTTGGTGGCAAGACAAGTGCCATATTATGCTATAATTGAAAAGCTCTCTAAAAAGTATTTTTGCAAATTTTTATAAAAAGGTTTGGCTATGGTGTATTTTAAGTTTTAAAACCAGAGAAAAGAAAAAGGAAAAGCTTTGTTAAAAAAAAAGGAAAGAAAGGCCCGGGCCAGCCCAGCAAGCTCCCCGCTCCGGCCCTCCTCTTCCCTTTCCCCTTTTCTTTTTCTTTCTCTCTCTGACGTGTGGGCCGACTATGATGCAGGCCGTGACGTCATCGTCTTCAACCACCTCGTTCGTATCCGGCACGGATTCGATCCAATCCGCCCGATTTCGTCGGGGTTTGCTGCTCTCGACCACGCCCTCTTATAGCCCTCGACGTCCGCACTCTTTCCCCTCCCAAAAACCCTAGCTAACGCCGCCAGGCTGCCCAGGAGCGAGCTCGCGCCGCCGCCATTGCCGCCGGTGAGTTTTGGATCTCCAACCACCCTCCGACGACCCCGGCCTCCCTCTTCCCCCCCTCTCGCTTTCCCTCTTCGTGGCGCACCTAATGGACATCTTCCCCTTCTTTCTCTGTCGCCAGAACGACGCCACCGTGATCAACCGACGCCATCCGCCGCCACTGCCATCTCCGGCGAGCAATCACCGGAGGAGGAGAAGATCACCGACCGCTCCACCTCGCCATCGTGTCCGTCTCGCCGTGCTGATCATCCAGGTAAGAGCCGTGCGTCCTGGAACGCCGTAGATTGCCGGGAACGCACCATGCCGACGCGTCGCCGCCGTCCGCCGCCGTCCGCCGGAACCCTAGCTCCGGCCGGCCGCGCATGCTTTAGATCTGGACCGTTGGATCTAGATCCAACGGCTCCCTTTTAACCCTTAACCCGAATCGGTACGGGCCAATCAGAGCACGCCGCATCAGCGCCGAGTCAGCTGCCCAGTCAGCGCCACGTCAGCCCCCATTTTCTGTATTTTTGGCCGAATTGATTTAATTTGGCAGTTTTGCAGAAAAACCCCTGAAACTTAAAACCATCATATCTTTTTAATGGCTCGGCCAAATTTAATGAACTTTATATTTTTGAAAACCTTATAACATGTAGAATATTTTAGAACCATTAGTTTTCTGTTTTGCCAACTTTAAAATTATTCAAATTTCAAATGAGGGATTTGAGTAATTTTGGCATAACTTTAAATCTATAAATTATTTTAAATTGTTTTCTTCTGCAAAAGTGTGTCTTTTAGTGTCCTCTGTCCAGTAGATATTTTAGTTTGCACTTGTGCATCATGCATTGATAATGTTTTGTAAAAACTCAAATAGTGGCATTTTGACTATAGAAATTGTTTTTAAATTATTAAAGCCACTAAAATTATGAATCATGAGCATCATACACATAGTATATAACAGAAAGTAATAACTTTATTTGTTGTTTAATCTTGACTTGTGTTGTTAGTAAATCATCATGCATACATATTTTGTTGTATTGCTTTATTGCTTGTGTATTGAATTGTTGCAATTTGTTTGTTTAGATTGTGAAGAGTGCCAGGAGTGCTGTGAGAGTTGCAACCTGAACAACTATCAAGGCAAGTGCATACACAATTCATGAATGACCTATTACTATGTTTTTATATTGCACCTTAGACTATTTTCCAGTAGCATGCATGATAGGCTGTTTTTAATGAAATTATATGCTATGCAAACCTGTTAGGTTAGCCACATGTTTAGATGACTAGTGACCTATATTAATTTAGTAGATTGGCTTGCTGCAAAAATGATTTGTTTTGTGGTAGATGATTTAAGAAAATTCTACTAAATTAATGAATCGCCTGGGTGGATTTTGGAGTTGTATTGGTGGGTCAAAGTTGAGTGGCTGCTCAGGCCCAGTTCTGCGGGTACCTGAGTACGTGCACTTGTGCTCGCCACCCAGGGTATTAGAGATTTCATGTCACTCCATGTCTAGCTTACTTCCAGTGCAGCCACTAGTCATATGGGCTCTGTCTTGACTAAGTATGTTGTGTGGACTCGACCCGGCTTGACAAGCTGATGTAGGGGTTGTAGGTGGAACGGGTCAAGCCGTTGGGTTGGGAAAATGCTTCTGAATGGTCTCGTCTTGGTCTTCTCCTTTCCTTTTCACTAAATGAGGGTTAAGGATGGAATGGGTTGATCGAGTCTAGTGGGGAAAGTGCCACAAACTCTCGAGAGTAAATAAAACTAAGATCTTAGCCGTGTCCCCGGTTATGGACAATTTGAGTAACTAAGCAAGGTGGTCGACAGAAGAATCTCATTCATTCCAATTTCAGAATAAAATTTGATGGGTGAACAAGGGTAGAGGAGATATTGGTTTTCATGCCATGTTTATCTCAATAATAGTTGGTTTTAAAAGAAATGTTTTACAAGTGTAGGATAAAATTTGCTTTGCGCAAGAGCCTTGAACTCCACAAGCCAAATAAGCATGTAGAATAGTCTTGCCATTTAATATCCACCATAGTATGACACTTGCCAGCCTGTCACAAGGTATTGACCCAAATTCTCTGGGCTGCAACGTTAATGTTGCAGGTTGTTCAGATGAGGAGTAAGGACGTTTGAATTCTTTCGAGCTTACAACCAACATGTTCGCCAGTGGCACATGGAGATGATGGAGCTCAGTGCTACTTTATTATGCTGCTTGAACTCTGAATAATATTTGTGGAACTTTATTTATTTTAAGCTAGCTTCGGCTATGCAAAGTTGTAATAAAGTACTTTATTCTGGATCATTCGTACTTGCGATGTAACCATGTTTAACATTTATGCATGATATTACATCCTGTTGGTGAATGCTAGCCATACTCGATCCAGGGCCTAGCAATTCACGAGGTATTCTTGCTTTTCAAAGTGAGGGTGCTACAGAATGGTATCAGAGCGTAATGTTGCCTGTAGGCTCGAAAACCCTAGGTTTGGTTTATAAGTATTAGGTTTATCCTATATGCTATTTTCGAATTTTAAATTATTAAAGTTTTACTTTAATTATTTTAAGTATTTCTCATCTTGTAAATTTTCTTATCATGTTCTTTTGATCTAATAATCCTCTTCTCTTCAACTTATAGATGCCTGGGATCATCAAGGAGGTTATAGCTGCCCCTCAGTCGTCCCTGCACTTCAGTGCGCTGCTAGCAGACTTGGCACGCACAGTGGGCATCCATAGTCCTACTTTCAGAGGCAAGCTGGTATGGAAGGAGGGAGACATTGAGAAGTGGACAATCGAGACCACGATCCCTCGTCGTATTGGTGACCCAAATTCTGAGGAGTTTGTCTATGAGGAGGATTACCCTGACTGGGAGCACAGTGTGGAGATAGCCATGCAGGGAGCTATAGCACGAATCCGCATGAAGTACCGTAAGTTTATTCCTGAGAATAGTCCTTTTCTATTCTTTGGACAGCGTTATATGGATGGTACTCCAGCGGAATACATTGAGGGCTTGGGCAAACTGCATTCAGTGAAGAGGTACTTGGTTGACAGGGAAGTGAGCTCTGCGCGTATGGAAGTCTTGATGAGGGATGCTATGAGGTATCTCGATCATGCAAGGGACAAGATTTATGAGGCCAACGCCAACATAGATCGCTGTGAGAAAGCCCTAGAGTGGATCAGTGACAACAGACAGAAGCTTCAAGTGGAGAACAGAGGATTGGACAACCGCAACCTGCATCTGGAGAACGTGGTGGATCTACAGGAGACAAAGATTAATGCTCTCGAGGAACAGAAGAAGGTCCTTCTCAAGCTGATAACTGAACTGGAGAAGCAACTGGCGCAGGGATCTACTTCACCAACTCAAGAGGACTCCGCCACCCCGACCCCGGAGATTGAAGATGAAGAAGAGGAGCCGCCTCAGGATTACAGTGAGGAAGAGATGGTGGAGGAAGATGAAGAGATGATAGAAGATGAAGAGATGATAGAAGAAGAAGAAGACCCAGAGGAGCGCGCCATAGTTACACCAGATGGAGAGTTGCTGATGATCGTGGAGGACAAAGATGACACCCCCGCAAGGAACACTCGCTCTCATAAGCGCAAGGTCGTTGGAGTCTCCATAAGCCGAAGGTTGTTCAAGAGTTAGATAGTGTGACCACCAATATTAGTAGCTTAGTATGCGAGTATCTTCATTATCGTATCGTTTTTAAAGTATTGACCTATCAAATTGTGGTATGGCAGTACTAGTACGCTTGTGATAGAACCTATATCGTGTTAGTTAAAGTTTTAAAAAAAACCCTAATTTTCGAATTTGCATTTATATGTGTTTGTTTTGATATGTGTTTGTTTGTTTATTGTTGTTTGTTGATAATTGTTTGTATGGGTAGACATATTTCTTTAGGTCTTTCTATCTATGCTCATCTATGCTGCCAACACAGATGCCTCCCCGCCGTGACAACACCAACAACAACAACAACAACAACAACAACAACAACAACGACCAGATGCAGCAGTTGATGACAGCACAGACACAACTGATGAACATGATGGCCCAATTCTTGGCGAACCAGCAGAACGCACCACCACCGCCACCTCCACCGCCACCGCCACCACCCCCACCCCCAGTGGACAGGCTTACCAGATTTCTGAGGCTGAGACCCAATAAGTTCTCGACAGCCACTGAACCCATTGTAGCTGATGACTGACTACGTTCTGTGCACAAGGATCTAGTTACCTGTGAATGCAATGATGCTGAGATGGTGAGATTCACTGCTCACCTACTCGAGGGACCAGCAGCACAGTGGTGGGAGACCTACCAGATTACTCACCCATTAGCTGGACTCACATGGGACACTTTCAAGGAAGGATTCCGCAATGCTCACATTTCCTCAGGAATCATGAACCTGAAGAAAGATGAGTTCCGCAATCTGAGGCAAGGTAACAGGACTCTGAAGGAATACATGGATGATTTTTGTGCTCTGTCACGCTATGCTCCAGAGGACATTGATACTGATGCTAAGAGGAAGGATAAATTCCTTAAGGGACTTAGTGGTGAACTGAAAATTCCTTTGTCAGTGGCGTATGCACCAAATTATCAAGCACTTCTGGATCAAGCCATCACACTGGATGACAACATCAGGAAAGAAGAGACCAGGAAGAGGAAGTATAGTGGCAATAGTAGCAAGTACAATTCAGGACCCATACAGAAGAAGCCGCACTTTCATGAGCACAGTGGAGGACATAACTATCACAAGCATGGGAATGGCCATAACCACCATGGCCATAACCATAACAATGGAAACAAAGGAGGAAATGGACATGGGAATGGAAACGGACACAATCATGGCAAGGGGAAGCAGTAATGGCAATGGACAGCATCGTCATGAACACAAGAGAGACATCAGTCAGGTGACCTGTTACAAGTGCAAGAACAAGGGACATTACTCAAATGAGTGCCCAGAAAGGAAGGCCGAGGAAGCCGCCAAGCCCAATCCATTCCAGAAGGGACATGTGAATCATGTCAACGTGGAGGAAATATATGAGGAACCTGACGCTGTGATTGGTACGCTCTTACTCAACTCTTTTACAGCATTGGTTTTATTTGATACCGGAGCATCTCATTCATTCATATCAAGAGATTTTGTTAGAAAACATGAATTGCCGGTAGAAACCATAGGAAAACCTATGAAAGTCAGTTCTCCTGGTGGCGAGATGATAGTAAATGCCGGGTGTAGACGGTTAGTACTACACATAGGGAAATACTGTTTCCCGGTGGATTTGATAGTCTTAGACTCCCAAGGACTAGATGTTATTCTGGGAATGGACTGGATGACACGTTTTGGGGGAGTGATCGATTGTGTAAATAGAACCATTTCGCTGACAACCCCGGACAGCAAGAGGATCAAATTCAAGTCCAAGTTCAAGTTGAATGTAGGTTAAGCTAAATTCTCTTAAGGGGGTTAGCCTTGAAGAGGTACCCATAGTGAGAGAATATTCTGATGTATTTCCAGAAGAATTACCGGGAATGCCACCGGATAGAGATGTGGAGTTTCTCATTGAATTAGTACCAGGGACAGGACCCATAGCCAAGAGGCCATATCCAATGGCGGTAGATGAATTGAAGGAACTCAAGAAACAGTTAGATGAACATCTGACAGAAGGGATTCATTCGTCCGAGTTCTTCACCATGGGGAGCCCCAATACTATTCGTGGAGAAGAAGGATAGTACGCAGAGGCTAGTTACAGATTATCGTTCACTGAACGAAGTGACTATCAAGAACAAGTACCCACTACCCAAGATCAATGATCTGTTTGATCAATTGGAAGGTGCATGTGTATTCTCTAAGATCGATCTTCGATCAGGGTATTTCCAAATGAAGGTTAGGGAGATGGACATACCCAAGACCGCATTTACCACTAGGTATGGTCTGTATGAGTATACAGTGATGCCTTTTGGTTTGACCAATGCACCAGCTTATTTCATGAATATGATGAATAAGGTATTCATGGATTTTCTGGATAAATTTGTTGTTGTTTTCATTGATGACATCTTAATTTATTCCAAGAGTCACAAGGAGCATGAGGAACACCTACACATAGTGTTGCAGAGGTTGAGAGAGCACAAGTTATATGCCAAATTTAGCAAGTGTGAATTTTGGTTAGAGAAAGTGGGATTCTTAGGACACGTGGTGTCTAAGGAAGGGATCGCAGTAGACCCAGAAAAGGTGTCCGCAGTGACCGAGTGGGAACCACCCAAGAACGTGGGAGAAATCCGTAGTTTTCTAGGCTTGGCAGGATATTATAGGAGGTTTATTGAGAATTTCTCGAAGATTGCCAAACCAATGACGGAATTATTGAAGAAGGATAAAAAGTTTGAATGGAATGAAGCTTGTGAAACCAGTTTCCAAGATTTGAAGAAGCGGTTAGTATCAGCACCAGTCTTGTGTCTACCAGATATAGAAAAAGATTTCCAAGTATATTGCGACGCATCGCGTCATGGTTTAGGGAGTGTATTGATGCAGGGAGGAAAAGTAGTTTCTTATGCCTCTAGACAGCTCAAGAAGCATGAAGTCAACTATCCTACTCATGATTTAGAGTTGGCGTCAGTGGTTCATGCACTGAAGACTTGGAGACAGTATCTGATGGGAAAACGGTGTGAGGTATTCACCGATCACAAGAGCCTCAAATATATCTTCACCCAGAAGGAGCTGAACATGAGACAAAGGAGATGGCTAGAACTCATTAAGGATTATGATCTGAGTCTGCAATATCACCCTGGAAAAGCCAACGTAGTGGCTGACGCCTTAAGTCGTAAGGTTCATGTCAATGGATTAACGGCAGGAGAATTGCCGGAAGATTTGTGCAATGCATTTAAAGACCTTAGATTGGAAGTGGTACCTGAAGGATTTATAGCAGCACTGGAGGTGCAACCAATGCTGATGGATAGATACGAGAAGCACAGAAGGGAGATAAAGTGATGGAAGAAATCAAGACCAATCTGAGTGAAGGCAAGCCAAAGGATTCCGGGAGGACGAACAAGGTACGATGTGGTTTGAGAACCGTATTTGTGTGCCACAAGATGAGGATCTTAGGAAACTAATCTTACAAGAGGCACATGACTCACCTTACTCCATACATCCGGGTAACACCAAGATGTATATGGATGTAAAGGAGAGATTTTGGTGGAATGGTCTGAAAAGAGATATCGCAGAATATATTGCCAAGTGTGACGTGTGTAGCCGCGTAAAGGCAGAACATCAGAAACCCGCTGGACTGCTACAACCATTACCAGTACCAGAGTGGAAATGGGAGCAAATTGGAATGGATTTCATCACAGGACTACCCAGAACCAAGTCAGGTTATGATTCGATATGGGTGATTGTTGACCGTCTGACCAAAGTAGCTCACTTTATTCCTGTGAAAACTACTTATACCAGTGCAAAGCTAGCAGATATTTACATGAAGAGAATTGTGAGTTTGCATGGTGTTCCTAAGAAGATTGTTTCTGATAGGGGTACCCAATTTACCTCACATTTCTGGAAGCAACTGCATGAGTCGTTAGGAACAAGACTAGAGTTCAGTACAGCTTTTCATCCACAGACTGATGGACAGACCGAGAGAGTCAACCAGATTCTGGAAGACATGCTTAGGGCATGTGCATTGGATTATAAATCTAGCTGGGATGATAACTTGCCATATGCAGAATTCTCATACAACAATAGCTACCAGGCTAGTATTGAGATGGCACCTTTTGAGGCATTGTACGGAAGAAAATGCACTACACCATTACTGTGGAGTGGTGTAGGTGAGCGTAGCTTATTTGGACCTGACATAATCCAAGAAGCTGAAGAGAAGGTCAGATTGATAAAGGACAGGTTGAAAATAGCACAATCAAGGCAGAAAAGTTATGCGGATTCCAAACGTAGAGAAATTACCTATGAGGTAGGTGATAGAGCATACCTTAGAGTCTCACCTCTACGTGGTGTGAAGAGGTTTGGAATCAAAGGAAAGTTAGCACCTCGATTCATTGGACCCTATAAGGTTCTCTCTCGTAAAGGCGAAGTTGCATATGAGTTGGAACTACCAGAGGTACTATCAGCAGTTCACAACGTGTTCCATGTTAGCCAGTTGAAAAAGTGTCACCCTGAGATGGCCGAGACAGCGCTGCGTGATACTGTGCCCTTGGAGGAAGTTCAACTGGAGAGTGATTTGACTTATGAGGAGAAGCCAATCAAGATTTTGGAGACTGCAGAGAGAATTACTCGTACCAAGACAATCAAGTTCTGCAAAGTCCAATGGAGCCATCATACTGAAGAGGAAGCTACCTAGGAACGGGAGGATGACCTGCGAGAAGAACACCCGAACCTATTTGCTAACCAATCCGAATCTCGGGGACGAGATTCATCTTAAGGGGGTTAGGTTTGTAACATCCCAATTTTCAAAAAATTGCATAAGCATGCATTCATGTCATCATATGCATTTGTTTGTGCATTTAGTTTATTTAATCTAGGTGGCTTGCTTTGATTTTGTTTTTATTTGTTCAAATAATGGAATAAAGGGTGCTAAGTAACCCTAGCCATGTTTTTCAAATATTATATTTATTTTGGTGGCAAGACAAGTGCCATATTATGCTATAATTGAAAAGCTCTCTAAAAAGTATTTTTGCAAATTTTTATAAAAAGGTTTGGCTATGGTGTATTTTAAGTTTTAAAACCAGAGAAAAGAAAAAGGAAAAGCTTTGTTAAAAAAAAAAGGAAAGAAAGGCCCGAGCCAGCCCACCCGAAACAGCCCAGCAGCAGCCCAGCAAGCTCCCCGCTCCGGCCCTCCTCTTCCCTTTCCCCTTTTCTTTTTCTTTCTCTCTCTGACGTGTGGGCCGACTATGACGCAGGCCGTGACGTCATCGTCTTCAACCACCTCGTTCGTATCCGGCACGGATTCGATCCAATCCACCCGATTTCGTCGGGGTTTGCTGCTCTCGACCACGCCCTCTTATAGCCCTCGACGTCCGCACTCTTTCCCCTCCCAAAAACCCTAGCTAACGCCGCCAGGCTGCCCAAGAGCGAGCTCGCGCCGCCGCCATTGCCGCCGGTGAGTTTTGGATCTCCAACCGCCCTCCGACGACCCCGGCCTCCCTCTTCCCCCCCTCTCGCTTTCCCTCTTCGTGGCGCACCTAATGGACATCTTCCCCTTCTTTCTCTGTCGCCAGAACGACGCCACCGTGATCAACCGACGCCATCCGCCGCCACTGCCATCTCCGGCGAGCAATCACCGGAGGAGAAGAAGATCACCGACCGCGCCACCTCGCCATCGTGTCCGTCTCGCCGTGCTGATCATCCAGGTAAGAGCCGTGCATCCTGGAACGCCGTAGATTGCCGGGAACGCACCATGCCGACGCGTCGCCGCCGTCCGCCGCCGTCCGCCGGAACCCTAGCTCCGGCCGGCCGCGCATGCTTTAGATCTGGACCGTTGGATCTAGATCCAACGGCTCCCTTTTAACCCTTAACCCGAATCGGTACGGGCCAATCAGAGCACGCCGCATCAGCGCCGAGTCAGCTGCCCAGTCAGCGCCACGTCAGCCCCCATTTTCTGTATTTTCGGCCGAATTGATTTAATTTGGCAGTTTTGCAGAAAAACCCCTGAAACTTAAAACCATCATATCTTTTTAATGGCTCGGCCAAATTTAATGAACTTTATATTTTTGAAAACCTTATAACCTGTAGAATATTTTAGAACCATTAGTTTTCTGTTTTGCCAACTTTAAAATTATTCAAATTTCAAATGAGGGATTTGAGTAATTTTGGCATAACTTTAAATCTATAAATTATTTTAAATTGTTTTCTTCTGCAAAAGTGTGTCTTTTAGTGTCCTCTGTCCAGTAGATATTTTAGTTTGCACTTGTGCATCATGCATTGATAATGTTTTGTAAAAACTCAAATAGTGGCATTTTGACTATAGAAATTGTTTTTAAATTATTAAAGCCACTAAAATTATGAATCATGAGCATCATACACATAGTATATAACAGAAAGTAATAACTTTATTTGTTGTTTAATCTTGACTTGTGTTGTTAGTAAATCATCATGCATACATATTTTGTTGTATTGCTTTATTGCTTGTGTATTGAATTGTTGCAATTTGTTTGTTTAGATTGTGAAGAGTGCCAGGAGTGCTGTGAGAGTTGCAACCTGAACAACTATCAAGGCAAGTGCATACACAATTCATGAATGACCTATTACTATGTTTTTATATTGCACCTTAGACTATTTTCCAGTAGCATGCATGATAGGCTGTTTTTAATGAAGTTATATGCTATGCAAACCTGTTAGGTTAGCCACATGTTTAGATGACTAGTGACCTATATTAATTTAGTAGATTGGCTTGCTGCAAAAATGATTTGTTTTGTGGTAGATGATTTAAGAAAATTCTACTAAATTAATGAATCGCCTGGGTGGATTTTGGAGTTGTATTGGTGGGTCAAAGTTGAGTGGCTGCTCAGGCCCAGTTCTGCGGGTACCTGAGTACGTGCACTTGTGCTCGCCACCCAGGGTATTAGAGATTTCATGTCACTCCATGTCTAGCTTACTTCCAGTGCAGCCACTAGTCACATGGGCTCTGTCTTGACTAAGTATGTTGTGTGGACTCGACCCGGCTTGACAAGCTGATGTAGGGGTTGTAGGTGGAACGGGTCAAGCCGTTGGGTTGGGAAAATGCTTCTGAATGGTCTCGTCTTGGTCTTCTCCTTTCCTTTTCACTAAATGAGGGTTAAGGATGGAATGGGTTGATCGAGTCTAGTGGGGAAAGTGCCACAAACTCTCGAGAGTAAATAAAACTAAGATCTTAGCCGTGTCCCCGGTTATGGACAATTTGAGTAACTAAGCAAGGTGGTCGACGAAGAATCTCATTCATTCCAATTTCATAATAAAATTTGATGGGTGAACAAGGGTAGAGGAGATATTGGTTTTCATGCCATGTTTATCTCAATAATAGTTGGTTTTAAAAGAAATGTTTTACAAGTGTAGGATAAAATTTGCTTTGCGCAAGAGCCTTGAACTCCACAAGCCAAATAAGCATGTAGAATAGTCTTGCCATTTAATATCCACCATAGTATGACACTTGCCAGCCTGTCACAAGGTATTGACCCAAATTCTCTGGGCTGCAACGTTAATGTTGCAGGTTGTTCAGATGAGGAGTAAGGACGTTTGAATTCTTTCGAGCTTACAACCAACATGTTCGCCAGTGGCACATGGAGATGATGGAGCTCAGTGCTACTTTATTATGCTGCTTGAACTCTGAATAATATTTGTGGAACTTTATTTATTTTAAGCTAGCTTCGGCTATGCAAAGTTGTAATAAAGTACTTTATTCTGGATCATTCGTACTTGCGATGTAACAATGTTTAACATTTATGCATGATATTACATCCTGTTGGTGAATGCTAGCCATACTCGATCCAGGGCCTAGCAATTCACGAGGTATTCTTGCTTTTCAAGTGAGGGTGCTACACCTGGTCCTTAGCGAAATCTTCTGAAGAAGGCTGTGGGCCCTAGCAGGCCGGCCCGTGGTACCCTGGTTTTCATTGTGCCGATAGTAGCCCCCGGGCCCGCGATGGCACGCCGAAGCCCATGGATGGAGGCGAAGCGTCGAGGGCCCAACGATGCCTGCCTGGGCCGTGACACGTGGGGCGCAGCGGTTGCGCCCGAGGCCACGATCTCCTCGTCTTCAACGGGCGACCCGGTGGGGCCTGCCACGTCCTTGGTTNTAACCGAATCGGTACGGCCTATTAGATCGGCCGTGTCAGCGCCGCGTCAGCACAGTCAGCGCCAGTCAGCGCCTAGTCAGCGCCACGTCAGCCCCATTTTCTGTATTTCGGCCGAATTGATTTAATTTGGCAGTTTTGCAGAAAAACCCTGAACTTAAAACCATCATATTTTTAATGGCTCGGCCAAATTTAATGAACTTTATATTTTTGAAAACCTTATAACCTGTAGAATATTTTAGAACCATTAGTTTTCTGTTTTGCCAACTTTAAAATTATTCAAATTTCAAATGAGGGATTTGAGTAATTTTGGCATAACTTTAAATCTATAAATTATTTTAAATTGTTTTCTTCTGCAAAAGTGTTCTTTTAGTGTCCTCTGTCCAGTAGATTTTTAGTTGCACTTGTGCATCATGCATATTTAATGTTTTGTAAAAACTCAAATAGTGGCATTTTGACTATAGTAATTGTTTTTAAATTATTAAAGCCACTTAAAATATGAATCATGAGCATCATGCATATAGTATATAACAGAAAGTAATAACTTTATTTGTTGTTTAATCTTGACTTGTGTTGTTAGTAAATCATCATGCATACATATTTTGTTGTATTGCTTTATTGCTTGTGTATTGAATTGTTGCAATTTGTTTGTTTAGATTGTGAAGAGTGCCAGGAGTGCTGTGAGTGTTGCAACCTGAACAACTATCAAGGCAAGTGCATACACAATTCATGAATGACCTATTACTATTTTTATATTGCACCTTAGACTATTTTCCAGTAGCATGCATGATAGGTTTTTAATGAAGTTATATGCTATGCAAACCTGTTAGGTTAGCCACATGTTTAGATGACTAGTGACCTATATAATTAGTAGATTGGCTTGCTGCAAAAATGATTTGTTTTGTGGTAGATGATTTAAGAAAATTCTACTAAATTAATGAATCGCCTGGGTGGATTTTGGAGTTGTATTGGTGGGTCAAAGTTGAGTGGCTGCTCAGGCCCAGTTCTGCGGGTACCTGAGTACGTGCACTTGTGCTCGCCACCCAGGGTATTAGAGATTTCATGTCACTCCATGTCTAGCTTACTTCCAGTGCAGCCACTAGTCATATGGGCTCTGTCTTGACTAAGTATGTTTGTGGACTCGACCCGGCTTGACAAGCTGATGTAGGGGTTGTAGGTGGAACGGGTCAAGCCGTTGGGTTGGGAAAATGCTTCTGAAAGGTCTCGTCTTGGTCTTCTCCTTTCCTTTTCACTAAATGAGGGTTAAGGATGGAATGGGTTGATCGAGTCTAGTGGGGAAAGTGCCACAAACTCTCGAGAGTAAAATAAAACTAAGATCTTAGCCGTGTCCCCGGTTATGGACAATTTGAGTAACTAAGCAAGGTGGTCGACAGAAGAATCTCATTCATTCCAATTTCATAATAAAATTTGATGGGTGAACAAGGGTAGAAGAGATATTGGTTTTCATGCCATGTTTATCTCAATAATAGTTGGTTTTAAAAGAAATGTTTTACAAGTGTAGGATAAAATTTGCTTTGCGCAAGAGCCTTGAACTCCACAAGCCAAATAAGCATGTAGAATAGTCTTGCCATTTAATATCCACCATAGTATGACACTTGCCAGCCTGTCACAAGGTATTGACCCAAATTCTCTGGGCTGCAACGTTAATGTTGCAGGTTGTTCAGATGAGGAGTAAGGACGTTTGAATTCTTTCGAGCTTACAACCAACATGTTCGCCAGTGGCACATGGAGATGATGGAGCTCAGTGCTACTTTATTTATGCTGCTTGAACTCTGAATAATACTTGTGGAACTATTTATTTTAAGCTAGCTTCGGCTATGCAAAGTTGTAATAAAGTACTTTATTCTGGATCATTCGTACTTGCGATGTAATAACGTTTAACATTTATGCATGATATTACATCCTGTTGGTGAATGCTAGCCATACTCGATCCAGGGCCTAGCAATTCACGAGGTATTCTTACTTTTCAAAGTGAGGGTGCTACAGAATGGTATCAGAGCGGTTGCCTGTAGGCTCGAAAACCCTAGGTTTGGCTTAGAAGTATTAGGTTTACCCTTTATGCTATTTTCGAATTTTAAGTTATTAAAGTTCTACTTTAATTATTTTAAGTATTTCCATCTTGTAAATTTTCTTATCATGTTCTTTTGATCTAATAATCCTCTTCTCTTCAACTTATAGATGCCTGGGATCATCAAGGAGGTTATAGCTGCCCCTCAGTCGTCCCTGCACTTCAGTGCGCTGCTAGCAGACTTGGCACGCACAGTGGGCATCCATAGTCCTACTTTCAGAGGCAAGCTGGTATGGAAGGAGGGAGACATTGAGAAGTGGACAATCGAGACCACGATCCCTCGTCGTATTGGTGACCCAAATTCTGAGGAGTTTGTCTATGAGGAGGATTTCCCTGACTGGGAGCACAGTGTGGAGATAGCCATGCAGGGAGCTATAGCACGAATCCGCATGAAGTACCGTAAGTTTATTCCTGAGAATAGTCCTTTTCTATTCTTTGGATAGCGTTATATGGATGGTACTCCAGCGGAATACATTGAGGGCTTGGGCAAACTGTATTCAGTGAAGAGGTACTTGGTTGACAGGGAAGTGAGCTCTGCGCGTATGGAAGTCTTGATGAGGGATGCTATGAGGTATCTCGATCATGCAAGGGACAAGATTTATGAGGCCAACGCCAACATAGATCGCTGTGAGAAAGCCCTAGAGTGGATCAGTGACAACAGACAGAAGCTTCAAGTGGAGAACAGAGGATTGGACAACCGCAACCTGCATCTGGAAGAACGTGGTGGATCTACAGGAGACAAAGATTAATGCTCTCGAGGAACAGAAGAAGGTCCTTCTCAAGCAGATAACTGAACTGGAGAAGCAATTGGCGCAGGGATCTACCCCACCTACTCAAGAGGACTCCGCCACCCCGACTCCGGAGATGAAGATGAAGAAGAGGAGCCGCCTCAGGATTACAGTGAGGAGAAGAGATGGTGGAGGAAGATGAAGAGATGATAGAAGATGAAGAGATGATAGAAGAAGAAGAAGAAGAAGACCCAGAGGAGCGCGCCATAGTTACACCAGATGGAGAGTTGCTGATGATCGTGGAGGACAAAGATGACACCCCCGCAAGGAACACTCGCTCTCACAAGCGCAAAGTCATCGGAGTCACCATCAGCCGGAAGTTGTTCAAGTAGTAGTTATAGTGTGACCACCAGTATTAGTATCATAGTATGCGAGTATCTTTAGTTTCGTATCGTTTCTAAAGTATTGACCTATCAAATTGTGGTATGGCAGTACTAGTACGCTTGTGTTAGAACCTATATCATGTTAGTTAAAGTTTTAAAAACCTTAATTTCGAATTTGCAATTATATGTGTTTGTTTGATATGTGTTTGTTTGTTTATTGTTGTTTGTTGATAATTGTTTGTATGGGTAGAAATATTCCTTTAGATCTTTCTATCTATGCTTATCTATGCTATAAACACAGATGCCTCCTCGTCGTGATCCCAGCAACAACAACAACAACAACCACAACAACAACAATGACCAGATGCAGCAGTTGATGACAGCACAGACACAACTGATGAACATGATGGCCCAATTCTTGGCGAACCAGCAGAACGCACCACCACCGCCACCTCCACCGCCGCCGCCACCACCACCACCACCCCAGTGGACAGGCTTACTAGATTTCTGAGACTTAGACCCAATAAGTTCTCTACAGCCACTGAACCCATTGTAGCTGATGACTGGTTACGTTCTGTGCACAAGGATCTAGTTACCTGTGAATGCAATGATGCTGAGATGGTGAGATTCACTGCTCACCTACTCGAGGGACCAGCAGCACAGTGGTGGGAGACCTACCAGATTACTCACCCATTAGCTGGACTCACATGGGACACTTTCAAGGAAGGATTCCGCAATGCTCACATTTCCTCAGGAATCATGAACCTGAAGAAAGATGAGTTCCGCAATCTGAGGCAAGGTAACAGGACTCTGAAGGAATACATGGATGATTTTTGTGCTCTGTCACGCTATGCTCCAGAGGACATTGATACTGATGCTAAGAGGAAGGATAAATTCTTAAGGGACTAGTGGTGAACTGAAAATTCCTTTGTCAGTGGCGTATGCACCAAATTATCAAGCACTTCTGGATCAAGCCATCACACTGGATGACAACATCAGGAAAGAAGAGACCAGGAAGAGGAAGTATAGTGGCAACAGTAGCAAGTACAATTCAGGACCCATACAGAAGAAGCCGCACTTTCATGAGCACAGTGGAGGACATAACTCACAAGCATGGGAATGGCCATAACCACCATGGCCATAACCATAACAATGGAAACAAAGGAGGAAATGGACATGGGAATGGAAACGGACACAATCATGGCAAGGGGAGCAGTAATGGCAATGGACAGCATCGTCATGAACACAAGAGGGACATCAGTCAGTGACCTGCTACAAGTGCAAGAACAAGGGACATTACTCAAATGAGTGCCAGAAAAGAAGGCCGAGGAAGCCGCCAAGCCCATCCATTTCAGAAGGGACATGTGAATCATGTCAACGTGGAGGAAGTATATGAGGAACCTGACGCTGGTGATGGTACGCTCTACTTAACTCCTTTCAGCATGGTTTTATTTGACACCGGAGCATCTCATTCATTCATATCAAGAGATTTTGTTAGAAAACATGAATTGCCGGTAGAAACCATGGAAAACCTATGAAAGTCATTTCTCCTGGTGGCGAGATGATAGTAAATGCTGGGTGTAGACGGTTAGTGCTACAAATAGGGAAATACTATTTCCCGGTGGATTGATAGTCTTAGATTCCCAGGCTAGACGTTATTCTGGGAATGGATTGGATGACACGTTTTGGGGAGTAATAGATTGTGTAAATAGAACCATTTCGTTGACAACCCCGACAGCAAGAGGATCAAATCAAGTCCAAGTTCAAGTTGAAGCAGATTAAGCTAAATTCTCTTAATGGGGTTAGCATTGAGAGGTACCCATAGTGAGGGAATATTCTGATGTATTTTCGGATGAATTACCGGGAATGCCACCAGATAGAGATGTGGAATTTCTCATTGAGTTAGTACCGGGACAGGACCCATAGCTAAGAGGCCATATCCAATGGCGGTAGATGAATTGAAGGAACTCAAGAAACAATTAGATGAACATCTCCAGAAGGGATTCATTCGTCCGAGCTCTTCACCATGGGGAGCTCCGATACTATTTGTCGAGAAGAAGGATAGTACACAGAGGCTAGTTACAGATTATCGTTCTCTGAACGAGGTGACTATCAGAATAAGTACCCACTACCCAAGATCAATGATCTGTTCGACCAGTTGGAAGGTGCATGTGTATTCTCTAAGATCGATCTTCGATCAGGGTATTTCCAAATGAAGGTTAGGGAAATGGACATACCTAAGACCGCATTTACCACTAGGTATGGTCTGTATGAGTACACAGTGATGCCTTTTGGACTGACCAACGCACCGGCATACTTCATGAATATGATGAATAAGGTGTTCATGGATTTTCTGGATAAAATTTGTTGTTGTCTTCATTGATGACATATTAATTTATTCCAAGAGTCACAAGGAGCATGAGGAACACCTACACATAGTGTTGCAGAGGTTGAGAGAGCACAAGTATATGCCACAATTTAGCAAGTGTGAATTTTGGTTGGAGAAAGTTGGATTCTTAGGACACGTGGTGTCTAAGGAAGGGATCGCAGTAGACCCAGAAAAGGTGTCCGCAGTGACCGAGTGGGAACCACCCAAGAACGTGGGAGAAATCCGTAGTTTCCTGGGATTGGCAGGATATTATAGGAGGTTATTGAGAATTTCTCGAAGATTGCTAAACCAATGACGGAGTTATTGAAGAAGGATAAAAAGTTTGAGTGACTGAAGCCTGTGAAACTAGTTTCCAAGATTTGAATAAGCGGTTAGTATCGGCACCAGTCTTGGGTCTACCAGATATAGAAAAAGATTTCCATAGTATATTGCGACGCATCGCGTCATGGTTTAGGGAAGTGTATTGATGCAGGGAGGAAAAGTAGTTTCTTATGCCTCCAGACAGCTCAAGAAGCATGAAGTCAACTATCCAACTCATGATCTAGAGTTAGCTTCAGTAGTTCATGCACTGAAGACTTGGAGACAGTACCTGATGGGAAAAAAGGTGTGAGGTCTTCACCGATCACAAGAGTCTCAAATATATCTTCACCCAGAAGGAGCTGAACATGAGACAAATAAGATGGTTAGAACTCATAAAAGATTATGATTTGAGCTTGCAATATCACCCTGGAAAAGCCAACGTAGTGGCTGACGCTTTAAGCCGTAAGGTTCATGTTAATGGATTAACGGCAGGAGAATTGCCAGAAGACTTATGCAATGCATTTAAAGACCTTAAGATTGGAAGTGGTACCTGATGGTTTTATAGCAGCACTAGAGGTGCAACCAATATTGATGGATAAGATACGAGAAGCACAGAAGGGAGATAAAGTGATGGAAGAAATCAAAGACCAATCTGAGTGAAGGCAAAGCCAAGGATTCCGGGAGGACGAACAAGGTACGATGTGGTTCGAGAACCGTATTTGTGTGCCACAAGATGAGGATCTTAGGAAATTAATATTACAAGAGGCACATGACTCACCCTATTCAATACATCCGGGTAACACCAAGATGTATATGGATGTAAAGGAGAGATTTTGGTGGAATGGTCTGAAGAGGGATATCGCAGAATATATTGCCAGGTGTGACGTGTGTAAGCCGTGTAAAGGCAGAACAATCAGAAACCCGCTGGACTGCTACAACCATTACCAGTACCAGAATGGAAATGGGAGCAAATTGGAATGGATTTCATCACAGGACTATCCAGAACCAAGTCAGGTTATGATTCGATATGGGTGATTGTTGACCGTCTGACCAAAGTGGCTCACTTTATTCCTGTGAAAACCACTTATACAAGTGCAAAGCTCGCAGATATCTATATGAAGAGAATTGTGAGCTTACATGGTGTTCCTAAATTTTTTTTTCTGATAGAGGTACCCAATTTACCTCACATTTCTGGAAGCAACTGCATGAGTCGTTAGGAACAAGACTAGAGTTCAGTACAGCTTTCATCCACAGACTGATGGACAGACCGAGAGAGTCAACCAGATTCTGGAAGACATGCTTAGGGCATGTGCATTGGATTATAAATCTAGTTGGGATGATAACTTGCCATATGCAGAATTCTCATACAACAATAGCTACCAAGCTAGTATAGAGATGGCACCTTTTGAGGCATTGCACGGAAGAAAATGCACTACACCATTACTGTGGAGTGGTGTAGGTGAGCGTAGCTTATTTGGACCTGACATTATTCAAGAAGCGGAAGAGAAGGTCAGATTGATAAAAGACAGGTTGAAAATAGCACAGTCAAGGCAGAAAAGTTATGCGGATTCCAAGCGTAGGGAAATCACCTATGAGGTAGGTGATAGAGCATACCTTAGAGTCTCACCTCTACGTGGTGTGAAGAGGTTTGGAATCAAAGGAAAGTTAGCACCTCGATTCATTGGACCCTATAAGGTTCTCTCTCGTAAAGGAGAAGTAGCTTATGAGCTGGAACTGCCAGAGGTATTATCAGCAGTTCACAATGTATTCCATGTTAGCCAGTTGAAAAAGTGTCACCCTGAGATGGCCGAGACAGCACTACGTGATACTGTGCCCTTGGAGGAAGTTCAACTGGAGAGTGATTTGACTTATGAGGAGAAGCCAATCAAGATTTTGGAGACTGCAGAGAGAATTACTCGTACCAAGACAATCAAGTTCTGCAAAGTCCAATGGAGCCATCATACTGAAGAGGAAGCTACCTGGGAACGGGAAGATGACCTGCGAGAAGAACACCCGCACCTATTTGCTAACCAATCCGAATCTCGGGGACGAGATTCATCTTAAGGGGGTTAGGTTTGTAACATCCCAATTTTCAAAAATTGCATAAGCATGCATTCATGTCATCATATGCATTTGTTTGTGCATTTAGTTTAATTATTTTAGGTGGCATGTTTTGATTTTGTTTTTATTTATTCAAATAATGGAATAAAGGGTGCTAAGTAACCCTAGCCATGTTTCAAATATTTTATTTTATTTTGTTGGCAAGACAAGTGCCATATTACTCTATAGTTGAAAAGCTCTCTAAAAAGTATTTTTGCAAATTTTATTAAAAAGTTTTGCTATGTTTTAATTGTTGTCTTGAAAACAGAAAAAGAAAGGAAAAGGGAAAAGTTTTGTTCAAAAAAAAAAAGAAGAAACCGGCCGTGCCAGCCCGAGCCAGTCCAGCAAGCCAGCCCGAGCCAGCCCAGCTCCATTCCGCACCCCGGCCCTTTCTCCCCTCTCTCTTTTCCTTCTCTCTTTCTTTCTTTCTCTCGCCCGACACCGTGCCCTACACGGATCGATCGAATCGCAACCAATCCTTACGATTTCGGCTCGGATTCGTTCTCCCCACGGCATCTACTTAAACCCCTCCTCCTCCGCACCCTTTTCCCCTTCACAACCCTAGCTAAAGTGCCGCCAGGCCGCCGCTTTGCTCCACCGCCCGCCGCCGGTAAGTGGCTAGCTCCGGCCACCGCACGACGTCGCCGGCTCCCTCTCTCCCTCCTATCCTTCTTATTTCTTCGTTGCGCATCTCCTGGACATCTTCACTTAGTGTTCTCATCGCCAGATTGACGAGTTCATCCTCACCCGAAGCAAGCCGCCGCCTGTAGCAACTCCGGCGAGCAATCTCCAGCGGAGGAGACCGTCCCGGAGCGCACCACTTCGCCATCGTGTCCACCTCGCCGCGCTGATCGTCCAGGTGAGAGCCGTGCGTCCTGGAACGCTCTAGAACTCCGGGAACGTCCATGCCGACGCGTCGCCGCCGCGCGCCGCCGGTCACCTGAACCCTAACTCCGGCCGGCCGCGCATGCTTTAGATCTGGACCGTTGGATCTAGATCCAACGGCTCCCTTTTAACCCTTAACCCGAATCGGTACCGGCCTATTAGATCGCGCCGTGTCAGCGCCGCGTCAGCGCACAGTCAGCGCCTAGTCAGCGTCCACGTCAGCCCCATTTTCTGTAATTTCGGCCGAATTGATTTAATTTGGCAGTTTTGCAGAAAAACCCCTGAACCTTAAAACCATCATATCTTTTTAATGGCTAGGCCAAATTTAATGAACTTTATATTTTTGAAAACCTTATAACCTGTAGAATATTTTAGAACCATTAGTTTTCTGTTTTGCCAAATTTAAAATTATTCAAATTTCAAATGAGGGATTTGAGTAATTTTGGCATAACTTTAAATCTATAAATTATTTTAAATTGTTTTTCTTCTGCAAAAGTGTTTCTTTTAGTGCCCTCTGTCCAGTAGTATTTTTAGTTTGCACTTTTGCATCATGCATATTTAATGTTTTGTAAAAACTCAAATGGTGGCATTTTGACTATAGTAATTGTTTTTAAATTACTAAAACCACTTAAAATATGAATCATGTGCATCATGCATATAGTATATAACAGAAAGTAATAACTTTATTTGTTGTTTAATCTTGACTTGTGTTGTTAGTAAATCATCATGCATACATATTTTGTTGTATTGCTTCATTGCTTGTGTATTGAATTGTTGCAATTTGTTTGTTTAGATTGTGAAGAGTGCCAGGAGTGCTGTGAGTGTTGCAACCTGAACAACTATCAAGGCAAGTGCATACACAATTCATGAATGACCTATTACTATTTTCATATTGCACTGTAGACTATTTTCCAGTAGCATGCATGATAGGTTGTTTTTAATAAAGTTATATGCTATGCAAACCTGTTAGGCTAGCCACATGTTTAGATGACTAGTGACCTATATTAATTTAGTAGATTGGCTTGCTGCAAAAAATGATTTGTTTGTTGTATATGAGTTAAGGAAAATCTACTAAATTAATGAATCGCCTGGGTGGATTTTGGAGTTGTATTGGTGGGTTATAGTTGAGTGGCTGCTCAGGCCCAGTTCTGCGGGTACCTGAGTACGTGCACTTGTGCTCGCCACCCAGGGTATTAGAGATTTCATGTCACTCCATGTCTAGCTTACTTCCAGTGCAGCCACTAGTCATATGGGCTCTGTCTTGACTAAGTATGTGGTGTGGACTCGACCCGGCTTGACAAGCTGATGTAGGGGTTGTAGGTGGAACGGGTCAAGCCGTTGGGTTGGGAAAATGCTTCTGAAAGGTCTCGTCTTGGTCTTCTCCTTTCCTTTTCACTAAATGAGGGTTAAGGATGGAATGGGTTGATCGAGTCTAGTGGGGAAAGTGCCACAAACTCTCGAGAGTAAAATAAAACTAAGATCTTAGCCGTGTCCCCGGTTATGGACAATTTGAGTAACTAAACAAGGTGGTTGACAGAAGAATCTCATTCATTCCAATTTCATAATAAAATTTGATGGGTGAACAAGGGTAGAAGAGATATTGGTTTTCATGCCATGTTTATCTCAATAATAGTTGGTTTTAAAGAAATGTTTTACAAGTGTAGGATAAAATTTGCTTTGCGCAAGAGCCTTGAACTCCACAAGCCAAATAAGCATGTAGAATAGTCTTGCCATTTAATATCCACCATAGTATGACACTTGCCAGCCTGTCACAAGGTATTGACCCAAATTCTCTGGGCTGCAACGTTAATGTTGCAGGTTGTTCAGATGAGGAGTAAGGACGTTTGAATTCTTTCGAGCTTACAACCAACATGTTCCCCAGTGGCACATGGAGATGATGGAGCTCAGTGCTACTTTATTTATGCTGCTTGAACTCTGAATAATATTTGTGGAACTCTGTTTATTCTTACGCTAGCTTCGGCTATGCAAGTTGTAATAAAGTACTTTATTTTGGATCATTCGTACTTGCGATGTAATAACGTTTAACATTTATGCATGATATTACATCCTGTTGGTGAATGCTAGCCATACTCGATCCAGGGCCTAGCAATTCACGAGGTATTCTTACTTTTCAAAGTGAGGGTGCTACATTATGTCGTGAGAAGGATCACTTGGCTTCTTCATGCACTAATGGTACCCTATCCAACCCATAATAATTGATGATGTTTATTCTCTTAGGAAAGGATAGGGTTGGCAATGTGTTTGCCAAATATGTGGGAACTCAAAGTGGTGTCAAGAAAAGAACCATTTGGGTTTCCAAGCCTATTGTGACTAACTTCTTAGGACCCAACTTGGTTGGGGACCAACAAGCTCAAACTTGATCAATAGGTTATTGTTGAAGGGTATTGGGGACTTGGCTATCAATTGAAGAATTAAGCGATCTTCATGTTTATAATTCATCAAGCCAAGCCAATTGGATTATCATATATCTATCTCATATCCAATGCTCCTTCTTGCGGTAACTTGTATTTAAATTATATATACATTGAAGGTTGCTTGCTCCCTTGCATGTGTTAGTGTTGTTCCTAACATGTGCTTGTATATGTTGTGCTTATTACTTACCTTGAGCAATCAAGTTTGTGTATGTTAATGTGCGCTCCATATATGTGTAAACTTTGTGTCGAGTCTTTATTGAATCTTATGTTGATTTCAATTGGCTCTTTTGAGAGATTAATGGACTATCCCATTTTGGGGGAGTGATATGCTTTGTGCACTTCACTAACCTAAAAATGTGTGTACATGAGCCACACCACCTAGTATTGATATCTCATTATTATCTAGTTACTATGTGGTATGTCATATTCATGAGAAATTCAAATTCTACAATGTCCATTAATTTCTCTAGTTGGTTTGGTTTGCCTCTTGCTTAGATAAAAGGAATTATCACATTATGGGGGAGTAATAAGCTATGTGCATACTACAATCCCACAAAATGTGAACATTTGAGGTTTGCCACTTAGATTTGATATTGTAAACTATCTTATTCCTATGTGGCATCTTTGCTCAAACAAGTTCCAATTTTCCTTTTGTGGTTACCCTTTGACTCTTGTTCGTGTGAGTTTGCTTGGTATGGTTTCTCTCTAATATGCATTCCCATATATTATTTGAGAAACCATTTGTTCCATATTATTCTAACCATGGCCTTGCCGGTTGGTTTGAATAGTTGGAACTACCAACAAACTTTATTAAAATATGGTGTTTTATTTCTTATCTCTTGCCATATGTTTTATCTTGTGAGGATATTCATTGATACCTTTATCACCGGGAAAATAATTCCAAATGGTCATTGTCCTTGGACAATCCATATTTATGTTTGTGATAGAATATTTTTGATTATCCTTACATTGGCATTGGCTTTTATTTGCCCCATCTCTTGCCAAAATATTTATTTTGAGTCCCATTGCCTTCCTTACCTCTTGCATGGATCCTAATTTTCAATTGGTAGTGTTTAGTGTTGTAAATAAAATATGAAGTGTAATGATCCCTTGTGCGTGCATTTTGTATTCAAATGCAAATATCAAAAATAATGCATGAATCTTGGGGGAGCATTCCTTTTATTTAGAACACTATCCTATCTATCAATATTTGATCCTTTCAATTGGCATTTGATTTCTATCGTATGTGTTTATGGAAGACAAATCTTTTTCTCTTGATGCTTTGTGCCATCATGAAAAGTGTAGAGGGTGTTTGGTTTATTTGGTGTAACCTTGCTCTCTCTTGGGAGTCTTGCTTTCTCATTTCTTGTTTTATGTTTATCCTATAGAATGAGAAAATCCTTTGAGCAATCTTATATGCTCATTGGCCTTGCCTTTGGTACCTTCAATTGGTATTAATTGGGATTTAATATCTCCTTTATAGATATTTGTTTCAATTGATATTTATTGTGTGAGTTTTTATACCTTATTACTTTATTTTACTTTACTTGATTCCGGTCAAGTATTATCCTCTTCTTGGTATCTTTTCTCCTAGTGGTATCTTATTTTAAATTGGTGTCTTATCTCTCATGTGTTGTTTGATTTGATTCCTATTGATATCTCACTTCATGTGTTGATGTGTTTTGGAATCAATCATTTGTTGATTTGATTTTTCCTCAATCATGTGTTGATTTGGACTTTGATATAATTTGGACAACCTTTTTGTGTCACAACTTGGTGTGCTCTCTTCTTGGTTTACTTGGTGTTTTTGTCCAAATTGTATCTCCCTTGGTTCTCGTAAGTCTATGCATGCATATTTACTAGTATATATATTTTATGGCATGCTAGTCTTTCTTGATCCAATATATAGGGTATGCTCCACCGAATCGTAAATCGGCTAAGATGTGCATGAAATTCAATTTCATATATATATGCACATATTTATGTGGAGTGTTTCCTATGTATTGTAGTGTATCTAACTACTATGGAACCCAATGAGTTTGGGAACCATTTTGTACTTGAATTTTGTTCTAGGTACAATGGAGATGCATTGGATGCTTGCCTCATTCATAATGAAGGTGTTTACACCATGTGATTATTGGAGTCAAGCTTTGATGATATACAAACTCTCATCTACTTCATCGTCAATGTATCTCGGTAACAAGTATCTATCACATGCATACTTTTCTAGTCTCAACCTTGTGTAGGTTGCTTCTTGGCATGAAAACTTCTAATTATATGCAACTATTGTGGTTTTGGTCCTTTTCTTCACTTGGTATATCTTTGTGATATTTGTGATGAAATTGCAAAAAAAAAACCTTTCTTCAATTGGTATTATTTGTTTGTGATACTTGTTGCCTATCTCAAAGCATCTTCACTATCTCTTGTTCCCTTAGTGATATGTGTGATGCATTTGATGTGTTTGAAGTTCATTTATATACAATGAGATAAATTTGAGCTATGTGCTATGCTTTTAAGCAATAATCTCTTTTGTATATTCATGACTTCCCTTTTGGATACCATGGTTTCCACTTTATCAACCATCTCATATGTGCAAGTTTCTTTGTGGATGTATATCATCAATGATTTGTCTACTTAGAAACCTATACATATGAGAGAGGTCACCTTTTAGTTGGTATCCTAATTCTTTTGAGCGACCTTGCTTTTATCTATAATTCTTTGGTGGCTCCAATTTTGTCTCATGAGTGCTTGTCTCATTTTTTATTGGTATCTTTGCACACTCATGTATTTGTGAGGATCTTTGTCTTCATGCTTACCTTGGTGAGCATGTTGATTTTTATCGGCTAAATGCTCTCACTAGCTTTTGGCATTTTCAATTGGTTTTAGTTTCCAATTGGTATCCCTAAGCTTGTGAACATACTCCTTTAAAGACCTTCCTTTTATCTCGGTTGGGCCAATCCTATGTTGAATTTTAAAAAATTGGTATCCTTGAGTTTGTGAACATATTTTTTTGAAAAATCTTCTTTGTAAGTTGTGTGTGTCAATACTTGATATATAACTTATCTCCATTTGGTTAAGACTATGTGTCTTACCAAATTAATTGTCTTGTCACACACACATACTCTTGGTTGGACCCTTCTTGATAGTTTCTTTTAATTGGTATCTCCTTATGGCTCAACCACATCTTTGGTGCAAGTGCTTTGTTTTACTTGTATATTTCCATCCTTGCACTTGGTGAGTGTTCTAGATGATTTTGGGGAGCAAGGATTCCATATTTGTGCACTCCTCAATAGTGCATGAACATTGGGGAGCTTCTCCGTTTTTATTTAGAATCTCGCCTTGGATCTTTTTGATTGCTTTTTCTCCTTTGTGGAGATGTTTAGAATGATTTCATCCTTTTGCAATCTTTGGATCCTCAATATAGTTTGATTTCCTCTAATTATTCGTTAATGGATATGTGCATTTGATTCCACTCACATTTTGAGAAATGCACACTTTATGGAGGAATTCATATTATATTGGCTTTCTAAATTTTTCTTCCCATTTCGGCAATTGATGCCAATGGGGGAGAAGTTTCAAGGGTTTAAGGGAAATTGGGTTTTATGCTTTTGTTGCATTTGCCTTTAATGCGCTTTGCATCCTTGCTTGTTTGTCTTGCAAGGTTGCTTTATTCATTATATAAACCCTCTTAAAAGGGATTGTCATCAATTACAAAAATGGGGGAGATTGAAAGTGCATGGTTGCCCCCATGTGTTGTTTTGGTAGTTAATGACAATCTCTATGGACTAATGTGTGCTTTGAGTTATATTTGCAGTATTGGTCCATATGGGATGCTTGAACTCCATATGTTGGAGTCGAGGCTAAAAGATGAAGATTATATGTTGATCAAGGCTAAGTGCAAGTTGATCAACATACAAGATAAGGGCAAGTGAAGATATGCGAAAAAGTATCTCCCCCGTATTGGTGTATGGGGGAGCAATATGCGAGGCTTCACCAAGTGGAGCGTAATCAAGAAAGTTGATCCACTTGAGAGGAGATCAAGATCGTCATAATCTAGCTCAAGTGGAATGCGCAAGGCAAAGAAAGGTGATCCACTTGAGAGGATATCAAGATCGTCATCATCTAGCTCAAGTGGAATGCGCAAGGCAAAGAAAGGTGATCCACTTGAGAGGAGATCAAGATCGTCATCGTCTAGCTCAAGTGGAATGCGCAAGGCAAAGGTATGATCTTGATAGGGTTTCTATTTTACCGGTCTCGCGGTGTAGTTGGGAGACCGGGTTTTAGGATAGGTAACCGTACTATCAAGAGGGGCTCTCAAGTGAGCTTTAGCGTATCGGTCGTAGAGAGCTCAAACCTTTGCATCCTTGCATTCTTGCAATCATCTTTATTGGTTCTTATTTGGCTCTTATCGTGGTGTGGTCTTTGGTGCTTATCATGCTTGTCATGACAAGACCAAGTTCACCGAAAACAGATTTCGTTGCATCGTCTATTGCATTTTTGGTGGTGGAGATTTTGTCGATTCACTGGTGAGGAAAGGTTCACATCTTCCTACCCATACCAAAATTCCCATTGCCTATTCTTATTTGGTTTTTATCTAGATGTGGTTTTAGAGCTTGTCTTGATCTTCAATACAAGCTCAAGTTCATAAAAAACGGATTTCGTATGAAAGACTTATTGCGTTTTTGATTTGGGGGTTTACCGGTTATTCATTTAGAGAGAGATCTAACATTTCCCCATTTGGTTTTACCCTCCCATGTTGGACAATGATGTTTCTATGCATGATCTTGTAGTGCTCTTCGTTGCGATTCCAACGAGCCCAAGATCATCGAAATCGGAGTCCGGATGAAAAAGTTATTTCAGTTTTCGTTTTGTTGGTTCTGTCAGTTTTCAGAAAATCGGATATTCCGGTCCAAACCTAAATAGGAATATCCGGTGACCTCCAGAAGGTTTTCATATGTTGCACGGCGGTCGGAGGCGAAATTCTGCTAAGGACCATAACTCGGAGGTACTGGTAGTCACCGGATATTTGGTACCGGTGATTTCAACAGGTCACCGGAATATCCTGGCACCAGAATATCCTGTCATACTTTTACCGGAATATCCTGTCACCGGAATATCCTGTCGTACTTTTACCGTAATATCCGGTTACTCTGCTTCTCCAACGGGCAGAATTTTGGAGGGGTATAAATATCCCTCCCCCTACCTCCAGCCAACTACCACGACCAGAACAAGAACACCACCATTGTTACAAAGCTCCAAATCAATAGATCTCCCTCTCTAGCCACTCAATCACTTAGCCCTTTGGGGATTTGAGAGAGGAGATCTAGATCTACACTTCCACCAAACCATCTCTCCTCTAAGTGAGGGGAACCCTTTGGATCTAGAGCTTGGAGTTCCATTTGTTAAGTTCTTCTTTGTTCTTCCTCTCTTCTCCCCCCACAAGCATTAGTTGCTTTTGTTGGGATTTGAGAGTGAAGGATTTTACCACTTAGTGTGTTCTTGCCATTGCATCGGTTGCATCGGTTTGAGTTCTCTACGAGGATTCATTTGAGTGAAGTTGAGAAGCTTGTTACTCTTGGGTGCTTTGGTGCCCTAGAGCTTGTTCCTCTAGGGCACGTTGGTACCCTAGACGGTGTTTGATTTCTCGCAGTCTTGGTAGCTTACGGGATTTGTTGGGAGCCTCCAATTGTGGAGTGTGGCTCAACCTTGTTCGTCTCGGAGCTTTGGTAGCTACGAAGACATTGCCGGGAGCCACCAATTGAGTTGTGGTGTGTGCCCTGGCCTTGGAGCATCAAGTCTTGGCGGCTCGGTGCATTTGGTGAAGACCCTCCAACTTGTGGAGTGTGCTTCATCCTTGTAAAGGTTCTAGTTGTCAACCTCAACGGCAACATAGTGACAAGTGCCTCGCCACATTGGTGGTAAGACACAACGGAGATACGGTGTGCCATATCAAGGCTACTTGGTGTTTCACATTGGTGAACACCGCGCCGCTCCAACGGAGACTAGCTTCCATTGGGAAGTGAACTTCGGGATAAATCATCGTCTCCAAGTGCCTCGGTATTTCTATATCCGAGTTTCTTACTTATGCTATTTAGTTTGTGATAGCCATAGAGTTTAAAGTTATATATCTTGCTATCACCTGGTTGATTATATTGCTTAGCATAAGTTGTGGGTGCACATAGGTAAACCTAGCTAGTTTAGGTTTTGGCTTGATAAATTAAACGTTAGTTTTATTCCGCATTTATTCAAGCCTTAACCGTAATAATTTTAAATCGCGTATTCACCCCCCCCCCCCCCCCCCCCCCCCCCCCTCTAGGCGACATCCGTGTCCTTTCAGGTAGGAACTTTTTTTTTTGCTTTTAGATTTTTTTCAGGGTTTAGGGTTTAGGAGGGATTTAATTAGGGGTACATTCGATGCGCCAAAACGCGGTTGGTATATATAAATTATTATGTGAAGATCAAGATGATGCGCATATATATATAACAAATACAATTATATAAGATCACAAATTAAGTAGTACATGAAGATCACGTTTTCATATGAAGTACAATTACATGTAGATCACTATATAATACATGGAGGCATACTATTGCTTTCTCAAATATGGTGCTCTCCGAAATTAGGTATGACATCTTCAAGGAAAAATCCTGCCAATTCCTCCGTAATTGCTATGAAGCGGTCATCTAGTGACAGCTTGCTCCGCTTCCACTCCAACTGTAAAAGAATGAGATCAAAATGAATACGTGAGTTATGTGTGTAATATATCAAATCATAATAAAACAATTATGAATGAAACTAGACACAATTGATGGTAACAAAATAAAGTTGTGAATAATGTTTACGTACATCTCTATTTCTTTGACTATTGATTCTCTCATGGACAATCCGGTGAATGTACTCGCAAACGTAGTATCCACATAAATTAGTCCCCTGCAGCTGTTTCTCGCAAGTACTGGTAGTGCTCTTCCTTAACTGCCACCAGGACACTCACATTCCATGTCTTTGCGACTTTCTTGTACCAGGTATACAAATTACGCATTCTTGTTGACAGGGAGCTGACATTCTCGACCAAATTTTCCCCGGGAACATATTGTTATGCTACACCAGCGAAGGGGAGAATAGTATTCCAATCTATGTGTTGTAGAGAACCTACTTTAGCGGCCTTGTCGTCAAACACCTTGAGCGGGGGGGCCGATTTTGTCCCTCTTGTTCTCCGAGCTGGGGTACTTGTTTCCCTTTTTTCGCCTGTTCCATCTTTTTTTCAAATGACCTTGCAATAGAACGCCTATAGTCTGATGGCAGCGATGGTACAGGGTCATATAGATTATCAACGGTACGCGCAACTTTCACCGGATCTAGTGTCTTCACATATGGTATCTCGGGCACTTTCGGTGCAAAAAAGGCTTTATTGTGGGCCTTAACGGCGGCATCAATTTCCTCGTCAGTTTTTTCCCAAGGTAGTTTCTGAAGAGCCGGCGGTGTTTTCTCCTTTCTAGGTTTCTTCATAAGAGGCGAACCGCGGTGCCTCCTCCGGAGATACTTAACGGGCTCTTCCTTACGCGGCGGAGATCGAGATTGTAGTACCACCGTGTTCAGGGAACATAGGATGGTTGTCGTTCTCTTCTTCTTCATTGTCTTCCATTATAACCCCTCTTTCTCCGTGCTTGGTCCAACAATTATAGTTGTCCATGAAACCATGCTCTATAAGGTGGATGTGAATTGTTTTTGAGGAAGAGAAATCCCTCTCATTCCGACATTCTTTGTATGGACAACACATAAAACCATTCGACCGCTTGTTTGCCTCAGCCACGTTGAGAAAATTATGCATGCCATTAATCCACTCGGGACTACGTCGGTCACCGCTCATCCATTGTCGGTTCATCTGCATTACAATATAAATATATCAAAAACCATTACATTACATCATGAATAGATACGTGACCAAAATAATTAATACAAGTCTGTCACATTAAAAGCAAATTAGAGTAGTGACCAAATGTAATACATAATTTTCATAAAACATACTTTAATTGAAACTAACATACAACTATCTAAAGAATTAAAATCATACTTTAATTTGTCTTCAAAATGCATATAAAACACATGAACTTTCTAATTTAGACATTTCATCGAACACCTAGCTAGCACTACAAAAATGAAATGAGCTAAACTAGCAAGAAATGAGCTAAATTGGAAACACCGGGGAGAAAGAATGATGTTGCTAACCCTTGCATAGATGAGTGCCACCAATCTTGACAAATGGTAGAGAAAAATGGGATGAGTTTGAGCTAGGGGAGAGTGAAACCGTGGTGATGAACTTGAGCAGGAAAAAATGGAGAGCTTCTCGGGGTGGAAGATGATATAGGACAATCTTTAGTACCGGTTCGTCCCACGAACTGGTACTAAAGGTTGATCTTTAGTACCAGGTCGTGATACGAACCGGTACTAAAGGTTCTGGCGCCGGCCCCACCGGCTGCTGCTGCCTGCGGCACACCTTTAGTACCGGTTCGTATCACGAACCGGTACTAAAGGTACCCAACGATTCTGTCCTGGGTTGTGCTGGACTCTTTAGTACCGGTTCGTAATGGAACCGGTACTAAAGGTCCAATCCTTTAGCTTGTTTTCTACTAGTGGCAGTGGCTGTGGCTGTGACTGTGTGAGGCGGCAGATCCCATCGCACATCGTCCGTGCGAAGGGATCGCATGCAACAATGCATTGTGTTCGGCAAGTCGTCAAGGGAGTCGGGCAAGCTAGCCTGGAACGGCCGGCTGAGGCGTTGTCGTAGGCCATCGCCGGCTGCTGCCCTGCCATGGATAGGATGGTGACCAGCACATCGCACAGGGCCACCATCTTAAGCGGATAGTAGCCATCGATTGCGCGCTGATGTCTCGGCTTGCTAGGGATCGGAAGACGGTGTGTAAGAGAAGAATATATGTGAGAGTAGTGATCGTTCGAGGTGTGTGGTGCCCAGATGAGAGCAAGACGATGCTATTTTATAGGCAACAAACGTCCAGGGAAATAACAATATTGGAAGCCACCTTCCAAGCTAGCCATATTAATTTAGCTGCCACCATGCATGCTGGATCTCGTTGGGGTGGACGGGTGGTTTGACTTCACTCGCAAGGACTAGCTGTGTCAAACTGTATATAGTATATCATATTAATTATCACGCACATTCGATTTGATTTCATTTGGATTTCACAATCACCTCGTGAATCGTGATTCACTCATATGTATTAAGTTATGCTAATAACTGGTACTCCCTCCGTCCTAGTTTATAAGACTCATCTTCAAAATCATGCAGTCCCAAAACAAATGACCTATTTGGAGTAATATCATTAATTTTTCTCTCCCTCACCCAATTAACTGCCATGCATGGTGCGTGTGTGAATAATAAAAAACGGCATGCAAGGCTGGGAAAGAAATCAACCAATGCATGCAGTGAATGTAGAGCAAAACAAAGCCAATCAAAAATTACCTTAGGCCTAGATATTTGGCTAATGAGTCCTATAAACTAGGACGGAGGGAGTACGTGCTTAGCAGTTAGCACACTCCAGAATGATTTGAACCAGGTGGAGACCTCTAGTCGTTAGGGCGGTGGAACTGCAGGTAAGGTCGACTTCACAAGATGGTAATGAAGATGGTGATGGAGATGGTGCTGGTCTTGGCGGTGGTGTTGATGGAGACTCCGGAGGGGGGATGGAGAAGACCTCCGGAGGTGGTTCCGGCGGCGTTTCCCCCCTCTGATCTTCTCCGGCGGCAGCCTTCTGTCTCTCTGTTTCTGGTTTTGTGTTTCTCCGCCGCCTCCTTCTGGAAAACGTCGGGGGACTATTTTTATAGTCGTTTTTAGGTCACGAGGAAGCTTCGGGAAGAAGGATCGACGCAAACGGGGCCACGAGGGCCAAAAGAGGTGGGCCCACGCAGCCTGGTACAGGGGCCGCGTGGGGCACCCCCTTTCGGCCTTCTGGCCTCCACTTTTTTCCATCCTTTTTCCCCATGCTTTGTTTCTTCCAAAAAATGATCCCCGGTAACTGTTGGAGATATGCCCAAGAGGCAATAATAATGATTATTGTTTATCATATTTCTCCGTTCATGATATGTTTAATTCCATGCTAGAATTGTATTAACCGGAAACAAATACATGTGTGGAATATAAACAGTAATGTGTCCCTAGTCTTTCCTCTTGTGACTAGTTCGTTTAATTTAGTGATGGTTAGATGTTTCCTAACCATGGATTTATGAATCACTTAATAAACGAAGTTTGTATCATAGGTGATGATATAATGGACGAGACTCAAAATAAATAGATGTCAAATATAGTTTCCTTAGACCATGAGATTATGTCACTCCCGCTTATCGGAGGAGAGCTTTGTGGACATCAAACGTCACTTCGTAACTGGGTGATTATAAAGGTGGCTTTCAGGTTCTCCGATGATAGGTTGTTGGGTGACATGTTTCAAGACTGGGATTTGTTCATCCAACAGTTGGATAGATATCTCTGGGCCCTCTCGGTAGTATAGCATCCAAACGCTTGCAAGCATATGACTAAGTGGCTAGTCATAAGGGATCCTATTCTATGGGAACGAGTAAAGAGAACTTGTCGGTAACGAGATTAATCAGATATGGAGATATCGGTGGATTGAATCTCGGACAAGTAATATATTGTGAAACAAAAGGAATCGTATATGGATTAATTTAATCCCGGACATTGTGGTTCGACTAGTAAAGTACTTCGTCGAATATGTAGGAATTAATATGGACATCCCGGTCCCGCTATTAATATGACATATTCGCGAACCCGCAGAGTCACACACTTAACGTTCGATGTAGTTAGGGTTCGAGATAAATTATGGTGAGAACGAATATTGATTCGGAGTCCCGGATAGGATCCCGGACGTCACGAGGAGTTCCGGAGTGGTCCGGAGAATAAGATTCATATAAGGAAAGTTGTTTCCGGAGGTTAAGAAAGGTTCGGGAATTTATCGGTAAAGTACCGGAATGTTCTAGAAGGTTCTAGAGGGGTCTAGAAGTGGGGCCCATAGGAGTATGGGGCCCACATGGTATGAAGGGGCAGTGGGCTGGCCTAATGGGCCAGCCGCACCACCACCCCATAGGCCCACCCGGGCCAAGCTTCTAGAAGCAAAGGGGGGGCCGGCCGAAACCCTAGAGGTGGCTTGGGGGCCAAGCCACCCCCCCTTGCGCCGGCCCTAGGAGAGGGAGGGGCGCACCCCCTTTGGCCTCCTATATAAGGAGGGGCAAGGGGAGGGGTGCCGCACCCTTTGGCTCCCCCCAAGGTGCCAAGCCGCCGGGCCCCTCCCTACCCTAGCCGCACCCCCCTCCTCCTCCTCTCTCCCGACACCGCTTGGCGAAGCCCTGTCCAATCTCCACCATAAACACCACGCCACCGTCGTCGTGCTGTTGATCTCGAGCCTCTCCACCACCTCTTGCGGGATCAAGAACGTGGAGTCTTCATCGAGCTGTACGTGTGGATTTCTCGGAGGCGTTGCTCGTGCGGCGCTTGGATAACACATCTCCTCGCGACTAGACAAGTCTAGTTGCGGGGATCGACTAGCCAACCCCTGCCTCGACAAAACGCTCACGGTTTTCTTCGAGGGTGAGATTCGATCTCCTTCTTGCTACCAACCTCTCGTAGATCGGATCTAGATGTTGGGTTTATTCCGCTATCTTTGCGTAGGAAAATTTTTGTTTTCTATGCTGCGACCCTACAGTAACGTACTATGTCTGTCTCCACAGGATGCCACAGTGATTTTGAGTGGAGTACTAGGTGGCGTAGCTAGCAACCTTTACTAGTGATACCACGTGAGATCTGGGGTTTTCCCCCCAAAGGTTTCCGGTCAGAGAAGTGCGAGCACCAACTAGGTGACGCCTCCAAGAAGGACGCGACACCGAAGGGTGTCTCGATCATCGGCCCCGGCTAGTGACCAGAGCAAGGTTTACACCCGATAATGTGTCGTAAACCACCCGTCTGCCCCTCCCAGAATGTCTAGACCACCATCACATCTGGCACATGGACCAGAAACTCCATGCTCCCGACAGTTTTTTGAGTCACCAATAGAAAGTAGGTGTCGGGACCAAGCTCTGCCACTAACCGAGCCACCTATACTCCACTGCGACACTAGCCGTCCATGGGCGTTGCATCATTATCTGTGTGCCACGACATGTCGTAGCTCGGCAAAAGCCTATCATGACTTGTATGATGAGCACTGCTACGAGAGAGTGATCTCGCCATGCAGAGCCTCCCGGCGATCATGCATCTAGTATGTCCATGGACACCTCTCCGTCGATGGGACTAATGTCCCTATTGAAAGAGCATTTCACTCTTTAAATGTTTTTGGTGTTGAAGACAGCGCAATTAGTGTTCTAATTGTGCATTTGACCTTAATAGGTACTTGTGGTGATAACACACATGTGAAGATGGTACCCTTGATCTAGAATTCCGCCAAACCAATCTTGTTTCACTCCATTAATCCCTTGTGGATCTTGTTTCCTCTTGATTTTATTGGAACCCTAAGAGGACATTGTTGTTTTCGTGACTTGGGGAGCTTGCCAAATCCGATGAGAGCCTCAGATTAAGTTGTGGAGTGTGTCTCATCCTTGTTTGTAAATGTTTGTTTGTTGATGTCAATGTCAACATATAGTGGCTCGTGGTACACCACAATGGTGGGGGCACGAAGGTGATGCGGTGTGCCATTAATGGCTATTCTGGGATCACTTTGCGACTCCGCACCACTCTCACAGAGATTAGCTTTCCTTAGGATGTGAACTTCGGAACAAATCTCCGCGTCATTGTGTGGTTATTTCTTACCTCATTTACTTACTTATTGCTAGTACTACTTGCTTATATATCATATTTGCAAAAATGACCAGGGCAAGATTGTCACCCAACAATGTGTCGTGAATCACCCGCCCGCCCCTCCCAGAATGTCTAGACCACCATCACAGCCGACACACCGACCAGCAACCCTACGCGCCTGGCGTTTTTATACAACCACCAAAAGAAACTAGGTGCTGGGACCAAGCTCTGCCGCACACTCGTGCACACGACATGCCGTAGCTCGACAAGAACCCACCAGGAATCGTCTGACGAGCACTGATGCGAGAGCGCGGCGTCGGCATGCACAGGTTCCGGACGACCATGCATGCATCTGGTCTGTCCACGAACACATCTCCGTCGACGGTACTGATGTCCCTGTTTATGCATCCATTCAACTTGTGTGTCGAAGTGTTCTGATGGGAATCGTCAAAGGCCATCTTGGCTATCTTGGCTAAATATTTAGTAGTTTCAGTTAAGTGTAAATATTGTGAAGCTTTCTATATGGATAGCTAGTCAAACTTTTTGAGTGGTGCACACGAGATATAGACGAAACGAGACAGTAATATACTAATATTGTCACAACTTCTCAAACCAAATGATGATGGAATACTATACACGCACACATACACGACAAACATGGAAATTTCACACGGTAGCAAAACATAACATGATATTAGCAGCTTAGTACTCCATCGTTGTGTCGAGGTTTCATGCAGGGAGGCGTGCACGGCAATCAGGGGCTAGTCTTCCCCGGGACAGGGGCGGGCTCGCACAGGTTCTTGCAGATGGCGATGCAAGGAGTGGCGGCTTGGTTCACGCAGGTCTGAGCCAGCGCTGCGAGCAATGGATGTGGCTGTGTGAGGCTGCAGATCCCCTTGCACATCGTCTGCGCGAAGGTATCGCAAGCAAGAGCGCATTGCGTTCGGCAAGTCGTCACGGGACTCGGGCAAGCGAGCCTGGAACGGCCGGCTGAGGCGTCGTCGTAGGCCATCGCCGGCTGCTGCCCCGCCATGGACAGGATGATGACCAGCACAGCGCAGAGGGCCACCATCTTAAGCGGGTAGGGAGCCATCTGATGTTGGCTTGCTTGCTAGCTAGGGATGATGGTGTGCAAGGGAAGAATATCAGAGAAGTAGTGATCGATCGAGGTGTGTGGTGCCCAGATGTGAGCAAGGCGATGCTACTTTATAGGCAACAAACGTACAGGGAAATAATAATATTGGAAGCCAACTTCCTGGCTAGCTATATTTAGCTGTCAGTGGTTCTCGTTTGGGTGGTGGAACTGCAGGCACGATCGACTTCACTCGCGATAGTATATGGTTTATCACATTATGACGCACCTTCGCGTTTTGATTTCATTTGGATTTCACAATCGCCTCGTGATACTCATATGTATTAAGTTATTATGCTAATAATTGGTACGTTCTTCGAACACAGGTGTACACTCATCGGAATGATTAACCAGGTGGAGAAATACAGCATATCAGCATATGACATCTCGTATGTTTTTGTTATTATAACATACGATTAACCAGGTGAAAAAATAGACGATATCTAATTTTGAGTTTCTTGATGTTTTTTTTAATTTGCAACCATAGTTCTATGATTTTCAATCCAATGCAAGAAAATTGTAACACAAACGATCTTTTAGCTAAGAGTGATTCCAAAATTGACATGACCTTACCAATGTATACGGTGCATTGATTCTCGTGATGTGCCGGGTGCACGTACCACGGTTAACATATTCAAAATTGAATTCGTCTATGTTAGCCACTAATGTTACACTATTCTGAATTAGTTGAGATTTAAGCAATTATCACTTGACTGAACCTCGCAAAACCGTCTCAAGAAAACAAAGTATTTCGGCTCGTTCCGCGATCCAATGTGCTTGGACCGTCTACCCATATCCAGGCCACTATAACTCCACCGTGTTGCCTGCATCGCCAATCCTTCCTCGCCGCCACCGATGGCCGATGCCGAGCAGAACCCGCAAGCAACGGCGCGGCGGCATCTCACTAGATAGTGTTGGGAATATGCCCTAGAGGCAATAATAAAATGGTTTATTAGCATATTCATGTTTATGATAATAGTTTATTCTCCATGCTGTAATTGTATTAACCGGAAACATAATACATGTGTGGAATATAAACAATCAGTTGTTCCTAGTAAGCCTCTACCAGACTGGTTCGTTAGTCAACAGATGGTTAGAGTTTCCTAACCATGGACTTGTTATAGTCACTTAATAACGGAGTCATATCATTAGTAGTAATGATGTGATGGACAAGACCCGATAATAAAGAGTTGTAATTGATCGTGTCATATAGTTTTATTGCCAACACTTTTAGTATGTCAAGTATAGTTTCCTTATACCATGAGATTATGTCACTCCCGTTTACCGGAGGAATGTTTTGTGGACATCAAACGTCGCTTCGTAACTGGGTGATTATAAAGATGGCTTTCAGGTATCACCGATGGTATTTGTTGGGTGACATGAATCAAGAGTGGGATTTGTCCTTGCTTGTGACGGAAAAGATATCTCTGTGCCCTCTCGGTAATATAGCATCAGAAATGTTGCAACCATGTGATTAAGTGGTAATCACGGAGATACTATATTATGGACGAGAAAAGAGAACTTGCCAGTTAACGAGATGAAACTAGATATGGAGATATCGACGATCGAATCTCGGGCAAGTTATATATCGGTGAGACAAAGGGAATCGTATACGAGATTAAGAATCTCCGGCATCGTGGTTCAATCGATAAGGAACTTCGTTGAATATATAGGAGTCAATATGGGCATCCCGATCCCGCTATTGATTATTGATCGGATCATGTCTACATGTTCTCGAACCCGTAGGGTCACACACTTAACGCTCCGATGTAGCTAGGGTTAGCGATGAGATAATTGATGGTATGAATGAATATTTGTTCGGAGTCTCGGATAAGATCCTAGACATCACGAGGAGATCCGGAAGAGTCCGGAGAATAAGATTCATATAAGGAAAGTGTTTCCGGAGGTATCGGAAAGGTTCCGGAATAATATGAATAGGGTACTGGAATTTTCCGGAAGGTTCTAGAAGGGTCTAGAAGTGGGGCCCACATTGTATGGGGCCCACATGGACTAAATGGTGGTGCAGCAACCCTAATGGGCCGGCCGCACCAGCCCCTTGGCCCAACCGGCCAAGCCCTAGTTGGACTAGGACTTGGCCGCACCCCATAAGGAAAGGGGGGGCCGAACCCTAGTTCCTCTAGGACTCGGCTTGCTTGGGGGGCAAGTTCCCCAAGGCAGCCGACCCTAGATGGGATTTGGGGGCGCACCCCTTGGCCCCCTCCACCTATATAAAGGGGAGAGGTGCGGCCAAGGAGGGGCTGCCCAATACCCTAGCCGCTCCCCTTAGCCGTAGCTGCACCACCTCCCGCGCCACCCCTCCTGGAGCGCTGCCGCCACCTCCACCTTCAAGCCGCACCACCCCCTAGCCCTAGGGGCTGCTGCGCCTCCTCCTACTTCTCCTCTAGCTTGGCTTAGGCGAAGCCCTGCTCGCGGAGATCTACAACATCAACACCACCACAACCATCGTGGTGCTGAGATCTATCTAACCACTCCTTCCTTGCTTGCGGGATCAAGAAGGCGGAGTCAACATCGAGCCGTACGTGTGGATACCGCGGAGGCGCTGCTCGTGCGGTGCATCGTCGGATCGGATCTTCGAGAAAATACATCTCCTCGCAACTAGACAAGTCTAGTTGTGGGGATCGACTAGCCAACCCCTGCACCGACAAAACGTTTGTGTTCAATCTTCAAGGGTAAAGATTTGATCTCCTTCTTGCTACTTGCATCTAGTAGATCTAGATCCTTGGGGTTTATTCCGCTTGTTACGTAGGAAAAAATTTGTTTTCTATGCAAAGACCCCTTTCAGTGGTATTAGAGCCTAGATCTATTCATAGATGTTGGTGCGATTAGAACACAAGGAGTTGTGGGTGTTGATATTTTTGTTGCTACCTTCTCGTGTGTACTTCGTATCTTGTTGGATGGTTGGATTGAAGCGGCCCGGACCAACTTTACTCGTCCACGCACGAGAGACCGGTTCCATGATTGACATGCAACTTGTATTGCATAAGTGGCTGGCGGGTGTCTGTTTCTCTAGCTATGGTGAGATGCGATTTGCAATGGGAGGCCTTTAAAAAGGATGAGTAAATAGGCAACTTCTATATCACCGTTGTGGTTTTTGCGTAGATTATAATGGTTCTATCTTGTTGACCCAAGCCACGTAAAAATTGCATAAACAAAGTAGAGGACGTCTAACTTGTTTTTGCAGGGTTTGTGATGTGGTATGGCCAATGTGTGATTTGTGATAATGTATGCAATGATCATGTTTGTAATCTTTCACGACTTGCATGTCGATGAGTACGGCAACCGGCAGGAGCCATATGGTTGTCTATTATTTTTTGTGACCTGCGTGTCATTGAATCACCATGTAATTGTTTTACTTTATCGCTAAGGTAGCAATAGTTGTAGTTGCAATAGTTGGTGATGACAACCATGGAGGAGGTGCCCATAATGTCAGTGATGATGGAGATCATGCCGGTGCTTTGGAGATGGAGATCAAAGGCACACAAAGAAAATGCCATATCATATCAAAATTTTAAATTGCATGTGATGTTAATACTTTTATGCACCTTATTATTATGCTTAGATTTGATCGCGACGGTAGCATGATAAGGTGATCTCTCACGTTAATATCAAGATAATAAATTGTTCTCTCCTAGTATGCGCCGTTGCAAAAGTTCGTCGTTTTGAAGCACCACGTGATGATCGGTTGTGATAGATTCTACGTCCACATACAACGGGTGTAATCCAGTTTTACACATGCGGAAATACTACGGTGATCTTGACGAGCCTATCATGTACAGACATGGCCTCGGAACACAAGAACCGAAAGGTTAAACACGAGTCATATGAACGATATGATCAACATGGTGATGTTCACCTTTGAAGCTACATCATCTCACATGATGATCGGTTGTGGTGTAGTGGATTTGGATCGTGTGTCACTAAAACAACCAGATAGATTTTGAGTTTAGTGGGAGTTCATGTAGTAATTTTGATTAAGATGAACTAAAATTATCATAAACAAAAGTCCTTAAGATGTCTTTCTAAAAAATCCTTGTAGATCATGGCCGACTATGGTCGTCTTTTCATGACCGAGGAGCTGCGTCTAGATGGGTCAAACTTTATCGAGTGGTACCTGCTTTTGTGTGAAGTCCTACACACCAATGACTTGCTTGACGTGCTAGAAGAACCAATAGGAGATAAACCCAATGCTTCTGCAACTGAGGAAGAGCACATAGAATGGCTTCGCCAAGAAACCACTTACTTACAAGTTGAGTGGTTGATGTGCACCTGCATGAATTCTGACCTGAGTAGTCAATTCGAAGACTTGCGTGCCAATGAGATTGTTGAGCTGAAAAATAGGTTCATAGCACAAGTCAGAATTGCGAGGTTTGAGAATCTGAATGAGTTTCTTTCACTCAAGATGCAAGAAAACACTTGTTTGGAACAACACCCGAGGAAGATGCATGAGATTCATCACCGTCTAGTGCTTGTTTGGGACTACTTGATGACGGATGAATTCGCGATAGATGGGGTGCTGCGCTCGCTTCCCCCCAGCTTCAAGAATTACGTCAGCGACTATGTCATGGGAAGGGATTCGATCACTTTCTGTGAGTTTGTGTCTCGGCTTCGTCATGTCAAAGTGGAACCTATAGCAGGAGAAGTTGTCAATGCAGAAGGTATATAGTGATATACAAGTTGTAAATGTTTTATATCCCATTTACACTTGTGGCGAGCTAAGTATTTGATACTTGTGCTGTTTTATGAAAACAGGGCCTGCCGTTTAGAAGTGCATGAAGGGACTGAGTGAATATCGTGGAATGATGGCAATCAAGGAGTTGATGCTGGCGACATTCTACTTCTATATTTATCTTTTTGATTAGAGGATTTGAATGAGTTTTGTAATCGAATTAAGTGTGATCTTTAAATTAGTGTGTCTCGGTTTGTGAGACGGTTATTTGTGTTAAAGACAAATGGTTGTTCTATTTTCATGAGTAATTCTTTTTGGTGATCACGTTTCGATTATGAGATTATTTTCCTTAGTTTAATCTAAAGGATGATTAGTTAAACATTTATAAAATATGGGACATACTAAAGATATCCAAAACTTAATAATGATAATTGTTTTAGTAGTGCTAAATATTGAATAAACATTTTGATGTTTTATCAATGCGCCTAATTAAAAGGGGGTATGACTAAAATGCCACCCTTTTGGAAGAGTGACAGGAGTTGCCGGAAATAAACACAAGTGTTGGTTAAAATTTTCAGCAAATATTAAATGTCATTATTTTGTGCGCTCCATCATAAATGATATGAGTGAATATATGTATCTGCTCGAGTTATGATATTTGATAAGATCAAATAAAATTCTGGAGTTTAGGATATTAAGTTAACAAGAAAATTGAGTCTTTATGATTTGATCAAAAGAGACAAAATATTTGAGTTATATGTTAGTATGCGGACTTGTGAGAAGTGTTATCACAAATTACAATGTTTAGAATATTTCAAAGGCGTTTGATATGTCCTAAGATATCGTAATCACACACTATTTGATATTGTGTGGTCTCAAAGAAGGGTTTTTTTTTATTTCGGGGGTTTGATAATAGCATTTAGATTTATTTGCTAAACACTCTGTTTAGAAATAAGGATCTATTTAATGATTCTCATAAACGATTCCATATGAGTTATGAGAAGTCATGGTAATTATGAGATAATTAGAAACTATTGCGAATAATGTTATAGTATATTCATAAGTGTGACTATGAATGTGATTCCACAATATGAGACTAAAAGGGGCAAACCAATTTGTTGGTTGTGCTAAGTATTTTAGTGGTTTATCGTGAAAAGATTTCATTGATAAAAGAATTGCTGGAATAAATTGAGAAGCTGAAACCTTGCCTGTTTATGTATCGAGTGGCACATACGTAAAGTGCTATGTTGGTTAAAACTTGACACATGAAGGAATTAATGATGGTGATCATTGAATTTCGGTTTAGCTTGTCTAAAGAAAAGTAGGATTCAAGAATATTAAATTTTGTCAGTTTACAAAATAATATTCATGATTTACTTGTCATGTTTGAGAAACAAGACATACCTACGAAACTACAAAGAAGAAATAGATGCCTTAAATACGAAAATGACTAAGAGTCATCCTATGATCACAAAGTAATTGTTGCTTGATTTTGTGAAAGTGGTGTTTCACATATTTATTCCTCAAAAGGGGTTTTGTAGAGAATAAATAAAACTTAAAGCTAGCAAAGTACTAGCGTTTCGTATATGAGTTCTCGAATTTTAAAAGTTAATTAAGAATTTTTGAGGTGTCCAAAATATCGAGAAAGTGCATAAGAAACTGAGTGGGATCTAATTATAATATGTGGTGACATATGTTAAGTTAGAGCAGAAACTATTTTCCATGATCAAAATATGTGGTGAGATATGTTTGAGTGGGAGCTAGTTAATCATGGTCAAATATAGAGATAATATATTTCTGAGTGGGAGCCAAAGTGGTTTCACAATTTAATATGTGTATGGTGTATATTTGAGTGGGAGTTTACAACATCTTGTTTGTGTGAAATGAGATTTCATAAATGTTGTAAATAAGTCAGGAACCAACGTATAACTTGTGAAGTTAGTTTTGAGCGTCAAATATCTATGGAGATAGATGTATTTGATAAGTATTATGTCAGGATGTTAAACCTAAGTAAGATTTTGAAGGAGTTCAAAATGGAACAAGAAAAGAAAGGTTCATTTGCTTGTGAGAAATAGGTGAAACATTGAGTTGATAACTCAATACAGAAATAATGGTTGGAGGATATGTTAGGTGTTCGCTATGAATTGTTCATAGGACTAAACATATAAGAACCATAATTTTGTATTTGACGAGATGTGACCCAAGTTCTTGGTTAGAAGAACATGTTAGAAATGAGGAGTCATTTCAACATGGAGATGAGATAATTGAATCTAGAGATTGGTAGACTTGGTTGAAGTCATGACACCAAACTAGATAAAGATCTCATGAAGGCAGAAGGCAGCGAAAGCGTGATCGAAAATATTGAAGTGATATGTATTGCACCGTCGATTTGTTGAGTCTACAATATATAGGAGTATATGATTAATTCAAGGATTAAAAGATATAATATTTTGGTTTGAGAAATTTTATTTCAAGATTGAGTGAGTTCCGGGTGCACATACTATGTGAAAGTTTTTTTGACTGATCATACGTCATGTAGGCATAAAAGCGAAAATCTCACTCTGTAACCAAATATATTATATTCATCATATGATGATGAAGTTTATCATGTGATGATATGAGGTTTATCATGTGACGATAAAGTAATGTCAAAGTAGGTGACATTGACGTTTTTGCAAAGAACATAAAGAACTGTATAGTACAGAACACGGACAGAACCTCTTCCACGAGCAAACATGATCAGCACTGAGACTCCATGAGTGTTGGATCGAGAAAATGTAAACTAGATTATTGACTCTAGTGCAAGTGGGAGACTGTTGGGAATATGCCCTAGAGGCAATAATAAAATGGTTTATTAGCATATTCATGTTTATGATAATAGTTTATTCTCCATGCTGTAATTGTATTAACCGGAAACATAATACATGTGTGGAATATAAACAATCAGTTGTTCCTAGTAAGCCTCTACCAGACTGGTTCGTTAGTCAACAGATGGTTAGAGTTTCCTAACCATGGACTTGTTATAGTCACTTGATAACGGAGTCATATCATTAGGAGTAATGATGTGATGGACAAGACCCAATAATAAAGAGTTGCAATTGATCGTGTCATACAGTTTTATTGCCAACACTTTTAGTATGTCAAGTATAGTTTCCTTAGACTATAAGATTATGTCACTCCCGTTTACCGGAGGAATGCTTTGTGGACATCAAACGTCGCTTCGTAACTGGGTGATTATAAAGGTGGCTTTCAGGTGTCTCCGATGGTATTTGTTGGGTGACAAGAATCAAGAGTGGGATTTGTCCTTTCTTGTGACGGAAAAGATATCTCTGGGCCCTCTCAGTAATATAGCATCAGAAAGGTTGCAACCATGTGATTAAGTGGTAACCACGGAGATCCTATATTATGGACGAGAAAAGAGAACTTGCCAGGTAACAAGATGAAACTAGATATGGAGATATCGACGATCGAATCTCGGGCAAGTTATATATCGGTGAGACAAAGGGAATCGTATTCGAGATTAAGAATCTCCGGCATCGTGGTTCAATCGATAAGGAACTTGGTTGAATATGTAGGAGTCAATATGGGCATCCCGGTCCCGCTATTGATTATTGATCGGATCATGTCTACATGTTCTCGAACCTGTAGGGTCACACACTTAACGCTCCGATGTAGCTAGGGTTAGCGATGAGATAATTGATGGTATTAATGAATATTGATTCGGAGTCTCGGATAAGATCCTAGACATCACGAGGAGATCCAGAAGAGTCCGGAGAATAAGATTCATATAAGGAAAGTGTTTCCGGAGGTATCGGAAAGGTTCCGGAATAATTTGAATAGGGTACCGGAATTTTTCGGAAGGTTCTAGAAGGGTATAGAAGTGGGGCCCACATCGTATGGGGCCCACATGGACTAAAGGGTGGTGCAGCAACCCTAATGGGCCGGCCGCACCAACCCCTTGGCCCAACCGGCCAAGCCCTAGTTGGACTAGGACTTGGCCGCACCCCATAAGGAAAGGGGGGGCCGAACCCTAGTTCCTCTAGGACTCGGCTTGCTTGGGGGGCAAGTTCCTCAAGGCAGCCGGCCCTAGATGGGATTTGGGGCGCACCCCTTGGCCCCCTCCACCTATATAAAGGGGATAGGTGCGGCCAAGGAGGGGCTGCCCAATACCCTAGCCGCCGCTCCCCTTAGCCCTAGCCGCACCACCTCCCGCGCCACCCCTCCCGGAGGGCTGCCGCCACCTCCACCTTCAAGACGCACCCCCCCCCCCCCTAGCCCTAGGGGCTGTTGCGCCTCCTCCTACTTCTCCTCTAGCTTGGCTTAGATGAAGCCCTGCTCGCGGAGATCTACAACATCAACACAACCACAACCGTCGTGGTCCTGAGATCTATCTAACCACTCCTTCCTTGCTTGCGGGATCAAGAAGGCGGAGTCTACATCGAGCCGTACGTGTGGATACCGCGGAGGCGCTGCTCGTGCGGTGCATCGTCGGATCGGATCTTCGAGGAAATACATCTCCTCGCGACTAGACAAGTCTAGTTGTGGGGATTGACTAGCCAACCCATGCACCGACAAAACGTTTGTGTTCAATCTTCAAGGGTAAAGATTCGATCTCCTTCTCGCTACTTGCATCTAGTAGATCTAGATCCTAGGGGTTTATTCCGCTTGTTACGTAGGAAATTTTTTTGTTTTCTATGCAACGACCCCTTTCAGATAGTTGGTCAGGGCAAGGACAATGTGGCTTCCGAGCAGAGGCAGCAGGCCGATGCGGCCACCTGGTTTCTCCAACGGGTTGTGCGCAGGGCGCGAGCATTGCTCGAAGGAGGCTCGACGGACAACGGTCATGGATCATGGTCATATGTAGTTGCGGCATCGACATATGGTGGATGTGTCCAACATCTCTGGTCAATGGAGTTTGGCGCATCGGTTAAGCCTATGGTTCAGTGGTGTAGATGCTCCAGGTCCGTGAGATGTGAGAAGGTGGCATCTTGGTGCATGTGGTGGTGGTTCTAGGTAGTAAACGGTCCAACTCACCAACATCACATCCTCCAATTGGCGCCTATGTATTGGCGCCTATGTTGTGGCATGGCCGCTACGGGCACTTGCACTTCCGCGCACTAAGTGGCCTCTCTTAGAAGGCCTTGGTGCGCCAGATACCGGCGATCGAGCAAGTCGAGGAGTTCTTCATCGGTTGCGCGATCGGAAAGCAGCATTAGACGGCTTTCCCACATGCGATGGTGTACAATGCGGAGCGCGCTCTTGAGCTAGTCCACATTGATCTGTGTGGGCCGATCACGCCATTGATGGCCGATAGTAATGAGTGTTTCTTGCTAATTGGTGATGACTACTTGAGGTACATGTGGCTTGAGTTGATAAGGACCAAGGACGAGGCACTCCGTTTCTTCAAGATGGTAAAGGCGCTGGCCGAGAACGAGCACGAGTGCAAACTACTCGCGTTCCACTCAGATCGGTGGCAAATTCAATTCAGTTCACCGAGTTTGTGAGGACAACAACATCAAGCACTTCACGATTGCGCCATACACACCCAACAGAATGACGTCATGGAGTGGCGCAACTTACAGTGGTGGAAATGGCACAGTCCTTGCTCAAGTCCATGGGGGGGTAGGGGGGGGGGGGGGGGGGGGGGGGG